>JAQIWE010001516.1:0-15610 GCA_034698565.1 Campodea plusiochaeta
CTTTTATTAATCCTTTAATTATTTCAGATTTTATACAAATTTCAAAAGGTGCGCGATATGTTGATCACCCTGTAGTAGAAACATTTAAGAAATTTTCAATTCCCTTCGTCAGCAAGGAACACTTTACAAAAAATTACATCAAAGGAATTGCTAAAATGCAAGTTGAAGAACAGATTTATAACTTGTTCAAAATCGCACCATTATTGCAAAATGAACCGATATTCAATCTTTTCTAGAACTTTCATATTACCATAGATATTATTAATCCTATACAAATGCTCTACGACCCTAATACATTAAAACACAACTCATATTACCATATTCAAGTCTCACATAAACTTTAAACCCAGCATCCTTTTAATTTATCGTATTTCTTCTCGAAAGTTGTACGTAATCTAACAAAATCCTAAAAAGCATTGGAAATATGCATGAACAAGCTGTTTCCGTTTCTCTATACTATCTTTTGTATTTCCAACTGTGTCGGGAGGAAGACGCTGCCACAGATGTTTCTTCGTTTTGCTTTATTGGAAAAAGAAAACATACACTTGGGAGAAAAAATATGTAATTTTGTATTCCTACAGTTCGGGAAAGTTTATTTAAAATATATAAATATATGTATTGGAAGGATACTAGTTCTTTTTTCTGTTTAGTCTTTTTTCTTTCAATTTTAAGTGGAATATATAGAAAGTTTGCTTCAAAAGAAACTTTGTTTACTTAAAAAGTGAAGTTGGTATAACAACGATGTTTAAAAGTATCTTGTGCTGTACCAAATAATAATAATGGTTTTAGTGAATACATCGCAGTTATTTCAAAGATAGCACTTTCCTTTTACCAAAGAATTTACTTCCTTCTACAGAAGTGCATTATACAATTGAATTGCTGATATTGAGAAAACGAAATGTTCTGAATTTTTTTAGGAGATTATCAAATGTTAAAACTACTGATAACAAGGTCAAAACACATGTAAGAAGTTTGCGGAGAAATATTTGTTAATCTGAAATCAATCCAATACATAATATTGTATGAGTGGAACATGAAAATCTTTTTAATACTTCATAAACAGTGTGACACAAATTCCAAGAACATTCGGAATGAAAACTTTTACATTTGGTGTTACTAATGCTAGTAACGGTAACGCTCTATATTTATTTGCTAGTAATCTGTGCTAGTTAATCGTATAACATAATGAAACCAGTCTGTAAATTAATTTTGGAAATAATTGGGTCATATAATTATCAAGTACTAAAATTAATCCACTTTAAGTGTAAATCCACTAGTACAAAAATTTCAACAAGTCTCGAAACGCCTGATTTTTTTTTACACTGAAGCAACATTAAGAAATAACCACGCTTCACATCCGTTTTCATACCATTCGTTTTCTTCAATACTTCAACCATGATGATATGAAAATATTCCAGTCAAAACTTAATACCATGAAAATGAAAGGCAAAACGACTTGTAACTTTCGATCAAATTATAAATGATGGCGGCAGCAAAGCTTATTATACCAGAAGAATGTGGGTAGGAGAAGTTGCCTTATTCAAATTGAGTCAAACAAGATGTTAAGAAAACACACATACCCCTTTCTCTACGAGAGATACAAGCGATGTAAACCCTAAGACAACTTTGCAAAAGAGAATTGTAGAGTTTTCACGTTAATCATAAATCGGGCTCACGCCTGCTGAATATAGTATTGGAAAACAAACAAGGGTGGCCAAGGAAAGAGTGATAATTGATTGCAGTAATATAATGTTTTCGATTAAACTTTTGTTGTACGATTAGTTATTTTGAACTTAATAGAACAACAAGGAAATTTTATTGTTGTAATATTATTTACATTACTGAATAAGGGAGTCGTTTTCGGCGGTTTGAAAGTTTATATTCAGCAGTATAACATGTTTTATACAATACACTATCCAGAAGTTCCCGATATACTTACTAACGAACACCTAATAAGGGAACCTTCAGAAGTGTTAGTCTGGGATTTTTTTTTTGACTCTTTTGGGATTTGTAGAGTTCCCCTTCCTTATCAGAATTATCAAAAAAATCTTAGTAAACTGTTATCCCAAGCTGGATGTAATGCAAATATTGTTTTGGTTCAGTGAAATAAAGTTACATTTTTCTGTATCCTGCTTATTGAGATATGATTCGAAAATGCAGAAGAAAAGTGGTGCCATGTTTTTGTCCCTGAATTGTCTGAAACCTCTGTCTCCACTCAATCCCTCCTTTACTAAGTGGAAAATTTATCTCGAATACGTCCACCATGATCAATAATTGATCCTAGAGTTGACTATAGCAACTACCTAATTAAGTTTCTCTTTCATTATGTAAGTACTTAATTTAGTTTTACCTACCCCTGAAACAGATTTTCCTATTCTACATAACATTCTGCTTGTCGAGATTATCAATCATCTTTGAGCCCGTCTTGGGACTTTATATAAGTCTAATGAAAGATATTGCATTTTAATAGTTCCAACTTCACCCGTCAGATAGAGTCACTTGCTTCTGACGTAGAAATATGATGTTTGTTCTGCTCCTGGAAGCATGGGAAGGTAGCTTGTTAGAATTACCCATGCAATACATGCTAAGAGTATATTATTATATATGAAGTGAATCGCTCTGTAGAAATGAAGTATATAAAGTTAGAGTTTATGTTTTGATATATGGAGAAAATGATATCAATATGAACGATCATGTTCGTTTGAAATATTCTGTTTATCTTATGCCATTCTAACTGATTGTTTTGTGTTTTAGGCATTATGGTGTGATAATGACTGCTAGTTATTTCAGAGAATAATATTCCATAATCTCCTAAAATATTTATTGTTCTGATACAGCCAAATAAAATTATTATTATTATTATAGCTTTTTACAGGATCTTTTTTAAAGGACAGTTCAAATTATTA
This sequence comes from Campodea plusiochaeta, assembly GCA_034698565.1. Taxonomy (NCBI): domain Eukaryota; kingdom Metazoa; phylum Arthropoda; class Diplura; order Rhabdura; family Campodeidae; genus Campodea; species Campodea plusiochaeta. The sequence goes on from JAQIWE010001516.1 coordinate 2,907, forward strand.
TCAGATATACACGGATAAAAAAACTTGTTCATTAGGATTCACAGAAGCAATTTCGAAAAAACTTGATGATATCTGCAGAAAAAGTGCGAGATAAAGTGACGTCCAGAAAGTCTTTAAAAACTTAATGAAGAAATACTTAACAATATAGACTTTTCTTAATTTGGGTGATTTCGTAAAATGTAATCTTCTTGGTTGGAACAAATTACAGTAATTCGTAAATTATCGTTTTTTCAAGATCATGCTTCTTATCACAAAAAAGTAAATAACGTTTTCTTTATTTTTTTATATCTACATTCAACATGAACTTCAATTCAAAATAATATTTCTGAATAATCACATATATCATTTCGAACGAACAGATCATTATCACCCTGCAGGAATAAATGCTACTGCAAACTCGCACTTGATTTCCCCATTCTTTCAAAACCACAGCAGAACCCTTTAAATATGAATAATTACAACTGCCGCTATTATAATCAATTAAAATATCCTATAATCATAACAATAATGAGAAAATCAATTACACTCGAGTGTAATCTAGATGATCTGCGACTATAATTTAAAAAAAAAATCCCTCCCCCTCTCTCTTATAATTCTCCATTATATACCAGTAGCGTGTACAGCACGCATATAGGAATTATGGGATGCGGATGGGAGAGGGAGGAAAATTAAAATATGAGAATGTTTTAAAAATTGAAAGAAGTATACATGCTTTGTCTGTTTTTGGTGGTTATTTTTTTATTTCAAAATCTATGCTTTCACAATATTTTATTTGAAATATATATTTGGTGGTAATAAAGTAAAAGTATATGAATCACAACTTGGCAAATAATATTTCTGTTTATAAGGAGATCTGTATAACAGTTACAGTAAAATATAAATGTCACTTTTATTATAGTCCACTGTTTTGAATCTAAACTGCATCGTAAAAATCCTGAATTTAATACATTAAACAAAATCTAAGACTGGTTAAATTCCCTTCAAACGATCCTATCCATTCTTATCGAACGAAAGAATGGGTTTATCCTGAATATTGGAACAGTTTACAATAACCTAGGTTTCGAAGTACAATAGGACTTCATCATCAGAGTGGAAAAATAGAAGAAACGAAAGAAAAACCAACAATAAGTAACAAAATATAACAACAATTTACAAAATTGCAATGAACAGTGCAAACTGTTCCAATATGCAGGAAAAACCCATTCTTTCGTTCGATAATTGTAAGAAAACCTGCAGTCCATTGTATTTTACATCCATTCTTCTTCCTACGAATCGTCATTCTTCTTACGAATCATCATTAACAAATGTTAATAAATAGAACATTTTATTGTGGATAAGTGATAAGTATATTAACAGAAAACTTCGCCACTCACTCCCAATATCTTTCAATAACAAAAGTTGCATTTGAAAAGAAAATACTCGAACTCATTCAATAAAGCACGGTGAATTCCTAAACAGAAAGAAAATATAAGAATGAGGAATGCTATTCATAGAGGAAACAATAAAGTCTGGGAATGCGTGTAATACACATTGATAAAGCCAAGTTTGAGTTATTGGCAGAAGTGAACTCGTATAGTATAGTATCTCTTTGCAGAAGATTGACCTTATGTTCAATTTCGCTTTCATGTTGAAAGAGAGTAAAAGTTATTGAGAAAAACAATCTGTAATTATTATCTTATTGGAAGAAGCTGCTTTAAAAGATATGAGCATCAATGAAGTAATATTTCTAGAACATTCTGGATCACACATTTAGAGTCTGTTGGTAAACACATAAAAGTCCAATAGAGAGCGTTCTTTGACATGTCAGTAAGTGTTTTCTGTGTTCTGAAATGTCCTACGTGGAGAAGAACTAAGACGGTTGTGTCGTCCTGAGAAGACATATTTAATTTTATATACTAGTCTATTTTCGAGATATTTAATAGTAAATCATTATTATTATTATTATGAAAACAATATTGCAAAAGCATAAATTACTTTTTCCATTTTAAATAGAGTGTTGTACGTTATTAAATCCGAATAAAACAGCAATTTCTGTCAATCTTTCTGCAATTAAGAGCCTTTGCTTTTATCAAGACTGAAAGTTGATAATTTTTTTCAACAATTTTTTAACAACTTTTAGTCTTGATAAAAGCAAAGACTCTTTGCAGAAATATTGAGAGAAATTGCTGCTTTTATTCGAATTTAATAACGTAAAACATTCTATTTAAAACATGAGCGAATCCGTTTCTCCCTGAAGAAATACTTTTTACGTTTCCATAAGTTCCCGAACCACTTTAACTCTAACACTAACCGCCACTGTTGTTGGTGCTCACATCGTTGAAAATTGACCCACATCTTGTGTTGTAACACAAGTTATACACGAAGAGGTCTTGTGCGTGATTTCTCCACCCCATCTATTATAGGGTAATTTCTTCTTTCAATGGGGGATGCTAAAATTATCTCACAAAAATTAATATAGAAGGAAAGTAAGTAGGAAGAGATTTTTGGGGATTACGGGACAAGGACAGCATGCAATGGAACTCACAGTAATGCACATATGTATTTTGTAATAATGATGTCAGTAATTTTAATATATCAATAATCTGTCAGTATATCCATTATTGCAGAAAACGAGTTACAATAATAAAAATATTTGACATACTTTCACATTATAAATTTAAAACTTTTCAGTGTTAAAATTATTTATATCTAAATTCTAGGATTTTAACACCGTTTGATTTTACGAGCATAATTAGTGTATGTAGAAACTAACATACAACAACATTCAGAAACAGTTGAATAATTCTAACTTGGTGATTACATCCTCATATAGACGAATTCTGGATGTCAAAACTCATTATGCGCGCCACATTATCTGTTACTGATATACTGATTTAGTTACAAATAATCTTCCATCGAAATATGCTGAACCTTTTCATTAAAAATATTGCGTAACACTCGCAGGAAGAGAAAAAAAGAAGAAAATGCTGATGTTTGGAAATTGATGTTTTCAATTTAATTTAAAATATTAAGTACGTAATTTATAATTCTGATAATGATCAGTGACTAAATGCATTATTCCATTGAGCTGTCGAGTAAAATAAATGCAGAGTAAGCGAAATATATAAAAATTAATGATGTAAAATGTATTGATAAAAAAAAAAAAAAATACAAACTGTAATATATTACAAGTAACAAAAAAAAATAAAAGACTTGATAAAACATTTTTTTACTGGAACCTCCTAGATGACCTTTCCTTCTTTCGGTTATGCATAAAAGCCTGACGCAACGAAAGGAAAATTATCCAGCACTTGTACGCCGTTCACCCTTTCATAGCGTAAAATAAGGGGCAAAGTCTACTCCACCTCACTTCGTGTATAGAGTGCTTATTTTATCGCCACCTTTAATCAGGATGTGCGTGTGAAGACGGCAACCCGGACGACAATATGGCGACCTAAAGGATGTGACGAATAACAGTAATTCACTATACTTTCGATAGGGAGCAGGAGTGGTGGGGCAGCAAAATGGCCGACGCTTTGCGTTATTGTTTTTAAAAAAGTGCAACAGCTAACAGTTTTATAATATATTTTTGTTTTAGTTTCAATCACATCGACAATAGTTAGTCTGAGAAATTAATGTACTCCAATCGATATTGGAGTTAAGAAACTATCCTATATCATGAATCACACGAAGCTTTCATGGCACATTCCAGGATGTTTTAACTTTTTATTTCCAACTATAGTGTTAGAGTGTAATTATTTCAATCTATATGATATATTGGAACTTGTGCAGTGTTTTTTGTTCAGTTAAATTTTATTTAAAAAGTGTCCATCTTTACACAAATAGAGTACATCACAGGATCACTATATATTTCTGAAATTCAAATTATATCCTTTATACAGCATTTCAAATTTATAACAAAACATTTGTTTATATAATAACTGTCATTAGCTCTATAGTAGTATTAAATCTATTAATTTCAAACAAATAAATAAAAATATTTATTCATTGTTCACTAAGCAAAAACCTACATAGTTCATTGTTTGTTCTCCAAAAACAAGATTTAAATTTAACAAAACGTGTAATTCAAACGAGATATATAATCGAAGATGCCTATAGTACAAAACATCGCATGATCGTACAGAACTGTAGGTGCAATCACATTCATGAAGAGAAAGAACTTTCCATACGAGAGCTTTCTCTAAGCATATGCTTCTTCACACTTCTTCACAATCTTTAATAGCGGGCAACTGAATAGCACAGCATTTCTTTTCGCGCGTCTTTTATAATACAGATAATATGATTGTGAAAATAAGTCATTTCAAGATGTCTTTTATACCAAAGACCTTTTTTTTTCTTGGGGTCTTTCTTCTTTCATTTTTATATTCCGAAAATTTATAGCTGTCTTTGGAACATAAGAATTTATCACACTCATGTATCATTTTAATGGAAATTGTGTAGAATGGAATACGTATTATGGCGTTTTTTTTCATCAGGTTTCCCGCCCTGCTCGTATTCTTGCTTTTGGGATTACTTTATGTGTGTTTATTATTACCATGAGCATTGTAATGGGGTGATAATGATATTTGTTTTGAAGAATGACTTTGTTAATGGTTTTGGGAAGAAAAAGTAAGTTTTGCTGTTGTATAGAAACCTCTTCTATACGCCTGTTTGTGAATTTGTTTTTTGCCTCCTGAAATTATTATTTGCTTGACACCCTCTCATTATATCTTTCATGATTTTTGATACTCTGACTTACAATCAACACCGCAATCTAATTGTTCATAAGATTATTACGAATTCGATAAAAGAAAAAATATTTCTGAAGATAGACATTACGAGTACGACAGTTTTGTTATTTTCACGATGTTGAGTTTTGTCATTTCGATATAGAGGAGATATTAATATTTGTACATAAGAATAATATATTATGATGAAACATTAAAAGATAGAAATTATGAGTTTACGATTTTTGCACCAAAAGTTGCTGTTTGTATTTTGTGAAATTGTAATATATAGGTAGTTGTAGAACATGTTGCATAGCAAGCGAGATCTCTAATACTGTACATTTAATTGTTTGAAAAGTATATTTGCATTCCATATGGTATGTCTAATACTTTATGTAAATAATACCTTTGAAGCTTAAAGTGAGGAATTATTAAATCAACCTATATAAAAAAATTTAATTCGTAACTCATGTAACTTGTATTTGTAGCTTCTAAGCATTATTATAGTGAACGAGCATATTACAGTTTGACATTTTAACAATGTTCTGCTTTGTTATGCTGACAAAAGTTGCGTTTGATTGTATTATCTAAAATTGCATAGAATTCTAAATTAATACAAGCAGTATAATGTTGCATGCAAGAGATGAGATTTCATTATTTTATTTTTACGCATATATCAAAACCATTATATATTACAGTGATATAAATTTTCCCTATAAATGACAGGCGTAAAATCTGATCCCTTATAATTCTTATTCTGAATCTTCCTGTGGAGCGTCGTATAATAAATAATCCGCCACAAAAGAAAGAGAATAAAAAGAGACAACCCTTTCAATTTTATATATACCAATACAATAAACCGACTTCGATTTTTCTTCCATTATATGCCTTGACTGCCTTCCTTAAATTCTCTTCTAAAGACTAAAGTTATATGGTAAACTCTGTACTGGGTTTTATAGGTAATTTCAACAAGAAGTGATTTTTAAATTCAGGATACGAGGACAATGCAATAAGTTTTGTATTCACTTTACAAATTCTACTCTTAATAATTAGAATAATGCAGGCATGTGCTAAAAGCAATTATATAACTGCATGCGTAAATAGAATAGCTTCATAAATCTTATTCATATTACAGTATCGGCATGACATTTCTCATAACTTAGTTAGTCCCATGAGAAAGTCAGCTATTAATAAATAGCAGTTGAATAGTTCATGTTGTTCCTGGAGTAATTTCCTGCACGGTAGATTGAGTTAATATGCTAACTTTAGTTTTGACATCAGGAGAGGATGTCATCTTCAGAGCAAATGAGTACAGTTCTCAATTGGGAATTCTTTTATAGAGATATATGTAATCTTCCCGAGAAGAAAAGTTCTTGTACTCTCTAGTTGGTCGACGTGTGGTAACATATCACAGAGACGTCTGTTTGGGTGTTGACGTCATCACTTTTACTCGGATGACGTGTCCCTGACTTGACTTCCAGCTGTGTGTCTCTCATTGGTTGTTACTGTCCTATTGGTTACTAATGACATTGCTTTCTCCTTTCGAATGGAAAAACTATATTATCGAGCATTACAAAATATTGCTCCTTCCATATTTTGGGAATTTGGAAATCTGATTTTGGTTCATGGATTTTCTCATTTGTGCTTCTTTAAAATTCCTTGAAAACCAAAACTTTTTGGCTGAGTTATTATGTTTGTACTACTCCACTACATGTTATGATTGTTGTTCCAACCTGTTGAGCAATGGTCGATTTTCAGTTTCCTTATTCACCATGAATCCAGTCTTTACTGTCTTTTAGAAAATATTCCATTAATAATATACATTGAATCCTGCATTGTAGATAGACTTTTTTTAAGAATTTAGAATATCTACATTCTGCACTCTCCCCTCCCCCCCTTCCAAGGAGTATTATGACAATATATAAAAAATACAGGTTATCATAGAATTTGAACTGCGACTGAGTAGCAAAAATGACATCAAAATTACATTTCTTCCAGTGAGAATTATCCATCTCAGTTGGCAATAAATTTGGACATTTAATTTTAATTTTTTTATTATTATATTATGATCAATATGATGAAATAAAATCTGCCTTAACGTTCTTCTTACAATGTTTATTCAACCGACCGGGTTTCGGTTTTCAAATGGTCGGTTTAATAAACATTATAAGAATAACGTTAAGGCAAATTTTATTTCATCATAGAGTAAGTGTTCTTCTAAACAATAATAATCAATACATTACTATTATTATATTATTAAATATTAATTTAAATGTAAGACAAGTTCCCTGGTTATAACATCAATTCATAAGTTTCAGATCATACTTTTCCAGTTAAAATAAATTTGTCCAGCACGTTTTAAAATATGTTAAGTAATGCAAAGATAAAAACGGAGTTCATCAGTTTCTGATACAAATTAAAAAAATTCTCATTCAATCCAACATCTTCCCTCTAACATCGTTCACATCATGATGAACATGCTCCATCTACTATATAATACTATCTTTTTTAGTACTGCTCACTTGCTCACACAAAAACACTTCACATTCCATTGAATACTCCAAATGAAACGTTTACTTTCATAATAGAGACCTTGTACTGTTTGAAAATTCACGTATTCATGCTCATTGCTCAGTATTAATAGCAGCTGTATGTGAATAATACAAGAACATTGACCTTTACATCAGAACTGAGCAGCGATAACATTTATGTTTTCACACACGTTTGCAAATACTGATTATCATCTCTACAAACAATAAATCTGACAGTCAAATGAATTATTATGCCTCATTAGCAAATCTTTCCATCACGATAGAGAAACGGTCATGAAAGAGTACAACTCAAAATATTAAAGCAGCTTTCAAGCTATATTTCTGAACATATTGTTGAAAATTCAGTTACTTCTGGAAACATTACTTTTTGTAAAGAATTATCAAATTCAGTCTACAAAGGCTTAAGGAAACACTATGCAATATAAATATGAAGTAGAAACTCACGCACCAGAGGTGTCATTTCAATTTTTACCAAGATGAATTTTTTTTAGCCAACTGAAACATTTGTACATTTACAGCCATCATGTAATCAGAATTTCATATGTTTATTTCGGTATTTTTGAAAGTTTAAATTTGGAGAGACATTTGATATCCTATTTCCTTTATAGAGGTAAAGCCACTGGTACACATGAGTTATTTTGTCTATGCCTGGTATTATTTGCATGTAGTACAGAGACAAAGATCCAGAAGATATTAAAGTTATCATCTGACCTTTCACAGTAATGCTGAGGAAATTATTCTTTTGGAACTTTCATAGTGATAAAAGACATTTCGTTATAATATTTATTAAAAACTTCCTGTTTCGATAAAATATTGACTTCTCCTTCTCTTTAAAAAAAACATAAAAAAAAGAACTTGACATATAATGAATAACCCTCGTATGCGGATATTGGTCTTAGAATTTAGGAGCACTATTTTTTGCTAATAATTTATTTTTATAACCATTCGTGTATTACTCCGTATTATATTGCATAATAAGGTTATATGGTAAACATAATATCTTATACGAAGGCTATAAAATATATTCTTTTATAATTTATGATAGTTATAAACCTCAGAATAAAGCAATGTCGTATGCATAATAAGGGTCATATAGCGTGTAATAATATCTTTTACGGTATTTAGATAATTTTAATTGAGTAGAATATTGTATAGGTGATACTGTATAGCTCGCTGACATTTTAATACAGTCGTAAACTTTCGAGATTCTTGGAGAGATTCTTGAACGAAATAAGAAGTGTGAATATATTTTAGTACAGTATCGTAATCCCAAATATGGTGATATGAATTGGGATTTAAAAGGGATAGAAGACTGGGTTTTACGAGTAGCATTTTAATTGAATCATGCTATTTAGCATCCTGGTAGTGTATGGGAACAGTCTGTTAATGTGGTTTAAAACACATTATCTTAGTGAGGCTTCCTGCATATTACGTTAATATATTTTGTGGTTACTAGCTGTAGATTGTTATGAAAAGTTAATTAAATCAATTGCGAAACTAAATTGCAGTAGATGTACACTTGTACAGTTACTTTTTGAATTCTTCTTTTCAAAAAGACAAACAAATGACATGGGAATTCTTAGCAATCGTCGTACTTTCTGGTGGTTTGGTATCAGACTGGGACGCAGGAGGTTCCAGATTAGATTTCCGGTCATCTCCAAATTATTTAGGCACTGGTAACACTTGAAAGACTGCTCCCGGAACATGATGCTAACCACACCATCAGTAATTCCTGTACTGGGCTCAAGAAAGCATAGGTCCTTACATTCAGTCATTCATGCTCCCAAGTACCTTTACGGTTTATGTAGAGAGGAACCTTTACTACATTCTTAAAAAAACTTGTTATAGCTGTGCCCTCCAAAGGTAATGATCAATAATTTTTTGGGTAATTTAAATCAATGAATTCAATTAAATTAACAACCAATCATCATTAAAGTTAATATCAATTTCATTTAAAATTCTTCAAGTGGTTAGTAGTTATTAGCATTCTCAGCAATACTATGAAATTAAAGTTCACGGTCACTTTTGATTCCAATTTCTTAATTTTCAGTAGCTTTTACCTCACAACAATAAAAAATTCATATTATTTACTGTAACCCCAAATAGTTTTCTTCCGTTATTTATAATTTCCATTTACACCATAACAAGTTCAAAACCCCAGCCAAATTTTTCCTCAGATTGATTTTTAGTATAGGTGTAAGTCCCATACCCTTACATAATACACTATCGATTTTCGTCTTCTGCTTTCACTGCATGCTTGGAAATACGACACAAATTAAAATCGAATTTCTACGATATACAACAACAAAAGCAAGCCACAAGAATTCGGGAAATTTTGCCCTTAGAAGTTCCTTCGAAGTTTGCGGAACTAAGTTCCCCGAGGCAATCTTAATAAGCGACTTTGAGCTGGCAGTATATATACATAGAGTTCATGCATAGCTTACATCATCGTGGTATATTTCTAAGACTGCATTGTGTATTTAACGCGAGCGATCGTATCTTTGATAAGTCTTGTTAATAAGGCAGTTTCTTTCAGCATGGATAGATATACTGAAGGGTGTAGTTTTGTGTGGTATTTCTGACATTTCTGTACTAACATTATTTGATTTTGATATTTTCAAGATGATCAGTGATATTTTAAGGATTTACGGGACAATAAGCAGCGTTGGCAGATTTCCAGACTACTTTTTAATTAGCTATCATTGGCATTGCCATTGTTTGGGTAATTAAAATTCTGGATGATCTATTTAGATCTGATCTCAAATTCTTAACTTTTTAGTGCTGTTGGTAGTAAAATGTCAGGGATATTAATAAGCACACAGCTGCTAAAAGGACATGTAATTACTATTTACTAAATAATCAACACTTAAAAATAAAATATATAAATTGAGAAACAAATATAGCTGTTCAGCAATTTATTATAGATGAGAGGAGATCATTTCTGCACCTGTTATATGGAATCTAAAAATCAAAAGTACTTCCTTTCACAAATGATTTCATATTATTATCAAAAAGAAAACTACAACACTATATAAAACATGCTCTAGATCTTAAATCAATTAAATCTAGTCTAATCCAAACAAAAATGAGCTATAGCTTTCTTTTCACAGCTCTACATTACGCATTCCTCTAAAGAACTGAATAAACTCTAAACAACTGAAGCACCACTTTTGAGAGCCCTTTCCATCGAAAACAACCCCAATTTCTTTCTATTTGTCAATTATCCTGAATTTTCTACTTTTTGTTTTCCTCCTCCTACGAAAAAGGAAACATCGCTACACTCCATATAAACCAAACAAAGGATTGAGAGTTTCCGTTTTTTCCATAAAATGCAAGAGACGAACAAAAGAAATAAAACAAAGAAAAAGGAAGTGAAGAAAGAAGAGGAGGAAAAATTGTGACTTCTTTTTTGGCTGCTGCTGATCTCTCATGCTGCTGTTGCGTATATACAACTACCGCTGGGTGCACGAGTTAGGTGCTGGGCAAGATTTGGGATTTTCGTGAAGGAATTGCACCGTCAAAATAAATAAAAAAGGGAAAAAGATACATTTTTGGCATTTTAAAATAGTAAATTTCGTTATAAGTTTGAAACCAAAAGTTTTTTAATGTAAATGACTCGGCCTACACAAAATGAAAATGAATATTTCATTAGTTATTCTTGGAACATACACAACAGTACAAATATTCTAATAAATAAATTAACATTATACATTAGCTTTATTTTTTGTGTTGCAAAAATTTAAAAAGAATTCATAGCACACCATTATTTTATAGTGAATACAGTTTTTTCCTCATACCAAATGCTTTGATATTGTGAAGTCAGCAACTTCTTCTAGCTGCAATGATAAAGATAAATCTGGCTGAATTTTCTGAAATATTCTTTGAAATTATTTCCATTTCAAGAAAAACATTGATAATCAGCGAGATTTCAATTTCTCAATATTGTGTGTCATCTAAAAAAACTGCAGACAAAAGTTATTTTTATATTATTTTGGTTGTTTTCAATAATTTTAAAATATGTCTTTCAATAACATAGAGAAAAATCACGCAGGGATAATTTCCATGGAATGCTATACATGTTCCTTTATTCTAAATTATGCTAATATGATTGTCATGACTATATTCTCTTTAAACAGAGACTTACTTAATTTATAAATAAAACAGTCAAAATCACATAATTATATATAAAACAGCATTCCAATATTTCCGATAAAGAAGTAATCAACGTTTCCTTTTTGTGAATACCCAAAAATTAATGTAACATATGAATACCATTCCAATTGACTATTCAACCACTCAAATGCAGATTCAATAATAACATATTAAATTCGATTTAACCGAAATCGAAATAAAATCGATTGAACCGAGTGACAATTTCTGCTCAGCATCTTTCATTTTTCTCTTTTTCTCGACTCCCAAATCGAATTTGGTCTTCTCTTTACGGGTTTTTCGGTGAATGTTACTGTATACACATTTCTTTTCTTATAACAGAAGCTGAGGAAATATGTGAATATTTGCCAATAGCAAAAGGGAGAAATGTTCGGTTTGAATTCTTCTACAGAGTTATAAATGCATCATTTGCGACAATATTATAAGGAATTTGTATTGAGGTATGCTGATATTTGAACGGTTTTGTCGAGTTATGGTTGGGCTAGGTTATTGTTTTGCAATATTATTATGGAGATTTAAGAAGTAGGAAGGAAACGTTGCAAAATGTTTCGTATTTTCATGGAAATTTCATGGTCCGTTGAACAATAGAGAATTGACGTCTTTTGCCAATTTTGAGGGGTTGTTATATTCAATTCATGTTACAATACGGTATTTACATTGAAATTTATGTCTGTATTTGAATAAAACGGCAGAAGAAGGACAAATGTTATTCATAATTCAATCCATACTTCCATAGCGGTTATAGAGATTATCGAAATATAAAAATATAAAATCTGTTGATATGCTAGAATGATATTATGCTATTTGCTAGTGGCAAGAATAATAATTTATTTTAGATATAAAATAACAGCATTTTTTTATTCTTTAATAAACTAAAATCTGTAATTCTGAATCATATTTCAGTAACTTCTGCGGAAGCGCAGCACCTAATGCATATATCCCTCTATTTTTTTCAGATATTATGTCTTCTTTTAAATACAAAAAGTACTTATATTGTATACTTTCTGTGATAATTCTTTTTGGCTGAAAATCGAAATAATGAACGATATTACGGGTCGATCTATTTTTACATTTCGAATACCTGAACATTTAAAATCAAGTTACTGTTATATCAGACGAGGTAACCAACAAGAAGGATGTGCTGGTCTTGCCGTTTAAAAGTATTACATCTTGTTTAGAATTACAGCATGAATAACTCTTCTTAAGAGGGCGATGGACATCGATTGAAAAATCCGTAAAAATCACGCGTTCGGGAGACTTCTTATGGCTGTATCTA
>JAQIWE010001517.1:0-15610 GCA_034698565.1 Campodea plusiochaeta
AAGTACTTTTTTGTAGTGAGTAGTACTTTAGTACGCCAAAATAGTACTACTTAAGTAGTACTTTATTTTTACAAGGGAATAACGTTTCTACCGTATATCAAAGCTTTTATCTACATCTCAACACTGTAAAGAAAGTCTCTGTATTTGCTGGTAAATATTGAGAATCTATATTTTCTTCAATATTTTTTAGACTTCCCGAAACCAATCCTGATGATTATCAAAAATTGAAAGAACACGAAAAGTCAATATAAAAGAATCCACATAACCTCTCGATCTTCAAGTAATCCATATCTGTTGTCAAGAAGATCACATACGAGACAGCTCAGCAGCATCCTTACAAGTACATCACATCTCAGTATCAATATAGAACTTCCTGTTTTCTTACGAGTGAAAAAGCTTTCTTTCCGGTTCTGATGATGGAGCGGGTAATAATGGAAATCCCTCAACAACAGTTAATTTCTCTGAGAGCTTTCTTCTGCTACTCAATCCACTTATTTATTATTGCTATCAAACTCAATTGATATTGATTCAGGATGGATTTATTTTAAGGTTTTTATGGAAAGGTTTTTTTTTCGTTTGGAATGGGGAGTCTAATCGTGTGTTTGTTGTTTATGTGAGTTTGTGGTCTAATGGGAAGTGTATAATCTTTAGATTAGAGTAAAATGGAGTTTTTTTTTTGTCATTTGATTTTCAGGTAGAAAATTGTAGTGTCAAAATAAAATTTGATGCTGGAATCATTCCTGTACTACTGTACATATAATTTGAGTTCATGGTTGGTTTACTACTTTTATCAGTCATTTTTTTAATGTTAATTTCAAGAAAGAACAAACTTTGAACACTACACGAACAACGAACTTACATGGTGTCAATAATTCCCTTTTTTTCAAAAGGTATAAAAATTTTATTGGATTTTATTACTATTATTTACAAACTGTATTATACCATTCACTTTTATATTTTAGATTATGTTTCACTACAGTTGTATAAAACTCCGATTTTTTATGTCAAAATATGGAAATTTATTTAGTCGTACTAGTATTACAGCAGTCATAATTAAATTAATAGTATAATTATACTGTATGTAACACACACAACAGCAATGTATTTTCTAAAGAATGATTCATTTGAACATCGTGTAGAAAAAAACTTCGAATCAGACTATCGTTTCTTATCTCATTCCAGAAATTAGCATAATCCTTTTCGAACTCTTTTATTCTTTCTTTGCGAATTCTTAATGTATGCTAATTTCATTTTCCTTATGCTAATTTCCTGCTGCTACAAAACATGTTGTTTTTCTTTGCCACATAAAACTTCACCGCTGTACAGTGGATTAAATGATAGAAATCAGTCATCGAAATAAACATATAGATGCATGCTAATTAGGATATACCAGAAGACTTTTTCTTATTCAAATGTATAATGAGATTCGTAAAACAAATTAGTTTTTTTTTTGTAAAGAAATAAGAAACTAAACATTTCAAAGAGATACAGACATATAGAGTATTTTAATTATAATTATAGGAAATTTTATGCTGGATACTATGGTATCGACATAAATTGTACTAGTTTTTATAAACGAAATCAAGACTGGTCCAGATAAAGTACATGGAAAGATTTCGCTTCCAAATTCACTATTTTATTATCACAAAAATTATAATCACTGTAGGTTTCCCTAAATAAATTTACTTTTTTTTGCTATCCTTCTATACAATTATATAATACTACATAAAAAATCTTATTCATTAAATAAAAGAAAGCACAAAAACCTATTTCCTCCTTTTTTGACCCCACAACATGATATTTTCTATTAAACTTTATCTTACGTTTCAACTTTCAAGAAGCACATTTGCATACTCTTAATTACAACTGTTGAAGACAATATCCATATGCAACTTTTCCAGTTAAACTGCTTCTGCATTATATTTGAAAAGTTCATTAACTGCAAGACGACGACAGCAAGTTGAAAATTTTGCATCTCCGTACATTACATACACACATCATTTCCTAGAGTTTCCTTCTAGTCTTTCATAGCATACTCAAAATATATAATAGCACCCCAAAAATGGCTCTAAAGCAAAGTAATTTCAGAGGGCGAAAGTTCTTGCTTGAGGAGATAAGTTCGTCGTCAACTTTACTCAGACTCATGTTTTCATTTTTATGTTACCAATTCCCCTTCTATTAGAGGAGGACGTTAGTATACAGTTTAGTTGCAAAACGAAGGATGTTAAAATAAGATTGGATTCTGGCAGATTTAGTTTGAAAGAAAATTTTATGTTATAGTAAGTTTAAATTCAGGTAATAAATAATATTATATTTAGTAGTCGTTGTGATCAGTAGTCAACGAGGAGACTCAATAAGTTGCTGATGTTATTATTGCCTACATCACAGAAACTCAGTGCTAAGCTCTTATACGTGTTTTCTCATGAACGAGCAATATTGTCCGTTGAAGTAGGCTACAAAGAGGACGTTAAAATTTGTGGCAGCTGTCTGATTACTTACACCAGCAAATTAGTTGTACAGTTTATTGATTGTTAATACATCAGGTTAAAAATTGGAATGTTTTTCAGTTTCCAATTCAGATCTCAGACGAGGTGCCATTGTTAGGAAAGTTGCCACCAACGGGACTCATTACCACAGTATTTGTCATTTACAAAATTAATGATTACTTTTTTACTAACATAAATTCATTACTGCTTCATGCTTATACCAGTTTCCCCTCATATCGACGAGAACATACATGTATTACATTCTATATTACACTATTATAGAAAAATTATTATGGAAAAGAATTCTTCAGATCGTTTAAGTTTAAAAAATGTTTTTTTTCTTTTTCAAATAAATCGAAACTTTTCTTCATTTCTCAATGAATAAATTGCCTCTCCAAAAATTCTTTTCACCTTCTCTATCATCCACCTATTTCCAAGCTCACTTCTCTTCATTCCAACCGTGTGAAGCAGACGACGTCACGACGAGTGTATCAGTTGTGAGATTTTGGCCAATTTGCTAAAAAACAAAGTTTGTAGCTTTGGATCAAGATGTTTTTGGGATGATAAGGATTGATTTTACGGGACTTTTTATTGTCTGGGGATTTCGGGCAGAAGAAAGAGTTAATGAAAGTTTGGGAGGACTAGTGGCGCTACAAAATGGCGGTGATAAATTGCATTTATTTGGTCATTTTGTCGCCAGATGGGTGCTTTAACGACGTTGTGATTTATGTGGAGTAGAGGGATTAAATTAATTTGCTGCGAATAGAAAGGTTTTAGAAGGTAGTTGTCGTTAACGGTAAATTGTTATGGACGTCTGTATCTTTATTGTTTCAGCAAGTGTTAAGTTTTAATCTGGGAAACAAGTGGCGGCGATTTTCTATATAACAATAACCAATAAGATACCAAAATAATTTGCTTATAATATATCTGTGGAGAAAATTTTGCTGTCGATTACTGTTTTGCTGGATATGTCATTGAGACTTACATATTTGCAACAGCGACGTTGCTCTTTAACTATAAAAAAAGTGTATTTAATAGAATATTTACCATATCCTTCGAAAAAACAATCTGACAATCATCAAAATTATATTGACTAGCTAGAGATCATACTGTTTGAAATGAATTTTGGTTCACGAGTGAATGAAACATTATACCGTCATCTAATGCTAATTCGCTAGACTATATTATTGTGTTGTTTTGATACACATCTTCATGAAACAACTCCAATACAAATACTGAAAGTAAACCAAACTGAAATTTTAAAAATAATCTATCACCTATACTCAAAAACAAGAATCACAAACACAAAAAATATTATAAAGCACCACTCTAGCAAAAATGTGATACATCCTCTAACTCTCATTTCACGACAAGCACAAATATTTCATCCGAATCAGACATTCTATATTCAAAAATTTGTTAAACAAACATTCGCATTTCCAACCCTACCCTTCCCAGCATCACTTTCAACAACATGTCTTCCTACCAGTGCTGGAAATAGGTAACAGCGCTGTTATTTATCTTACTTGGTGGCAGATTTGTGTGCTTATAAATCAAGATCAGGGCCTGAGGACTTAACATTCATATTTGTATTCCATGTAAACGTATAGTATATGTGAGTGTGTGTGGTATATGGATATGGTTGATGTGATACGTGATACGGTAGGGTTGGTAGGGTTATGGTTATTGCCAACTCAGGCGAGATGGTCAAGGATGAAGTAGTACTGTTGAAAATTCAATACTGATCTGCTCGTAATGTTATACGATGGCAATAATAAATAATATACTTTGACGATCTTCAAATACTTTTATTAAAAACTAATACCTATAATAGACTAATAGTATAGATATTGTTATTCTTCCAATTACATTTACTATTGTAATTGGAATCATCAGTGGTTGATTACAAAATACAGAGTAATAATGCTTTTAACATAATTATATATGATACCGTATATTATATATAAGATCTATAAAGAATAATAATCAGAATTTGCATAGAATATTAGATCAAATTGTAGAATGAGTTTTCGTTTAAGTAAAAGAAGCTTTTCTCCATATACGAATATAGTTTTAATATTTACCCATCATTCCAAGGTATAATCAATTCCATCCAAATTCAGTTGATTCAGATCATGGTGTATACACTGGAGTCCTGGAGTGAGCAAACAACTTCCTCTATTAGGAGAGAAACATCTTATAGAAAAGTCAATGACAGATTGTATTATTCAACTGAAACTATATTGTTGAATTTTCCCTGTATGTAATACTGCTGATGTGTTTTTAACACAATATTAACTTTAAGAAGCTGCACTCATAAAGTTTTTCTAAATCATTCTGAATTCAAAGGTGAAAAAACACCGTATAGTCTGTTATAACAAAAGAGAACGGCAAAAAAGTATGGTTGTGACAGTTGCGTTGACGTATTGAAAAATTACTTGTGGGGTCGCATAGAAAAACTTTTTCGTTAGCTTATTCTGTTGTCATGGTATGTCATACGATACACACACATTTATATACGACCCTTCTTCTCCAGCATTGCTGAAACGCATCATTAGCATAATGAGATTCAGCATTTCAAAAGAAGTAATGGATTATACTTATTATTTCGTTTTTCGTATACGCGGAGCTTACAGCTGATTCTGACATGTGATATACGCATGCAGAAATATGAAATAGGATTTTTTTATATATATTTCGGAGGATTTGCTATTTAGGATGAGACTTGGTAGAGTAGGAAAACCTATGATGTGTGAAGAGGTTTGGCTTGTAATTATAATGAACAACTTGGCAAAATATACATTTGCAAATATCCTGCTGTATAATTTCTAATGAAATCAAATAAAACTAAAAAGATATCTGTTGCATTCACTACTCCATCAGATCAAAGCATCTAACAACATAGTGGCATTGATTCTCATTCATCATAACGAAAAATAACATTCTAATTTTTTATGTATTTAATTGGGAGCAAACATCACGTTATCAGCTCTGACTGTAAAGGAGTATTTTTTCACAGGCGGAATAATCTTTTCCAAAACACATAAACCGTTTTACTTTCTTTATTCTTTATTGTACTCGTTTTCCCAAGAGATCGTTAAGCTGAGTTGGGAAAGATTATTCACGCTGTGAAAAAATAATCCTTTAATATATTGCCATTCAATTGTATGAAATAAATATTTCTGCAAAACCCAGGAGACTATCTTTCCCGTGTGAATATCAGAAATTATAATCACATTCAAAAAATAAAAATATTTCAAAGAGACTCAAAACATTTCTCAGTTCAACATTATTTGAAACATATATCTCAAGACTACAGTTAGTGTATCATCTAGAATTATTCGGGGGCAGGGCGTATTCAGGTTAAAGTAGGCTCATTTTTACGTATAATAAATTACCAGGGCACGTAAAATGATCGTATAAATATTTCAGTGACTTTTTTTAACATTTCTTCCTCAATTTTAGACCGCCATTGGAAAGATCTCGTCGAGACCTTTAAAAATATGTATATAACGACTATATTTCTTTGGGATTTTCGTGAATAAACGGATTTGAACCTGGGAGTGATTATTATAGCACAAGGGCGCCCAGAGGTACGACAGGGCGCTGCACCCTTCTAAAACGCTCTAGATGAGACGCTAACTATAGTACCTATATGATGAAAGAAAAAAGAGTATTTTATAGCCATCACCCTTAATGAAAAAAAAATCTCTTCCCACTACTTTTTCCATCACCAAATAATCGAATCAAAGTAACATAAATTCCGCGAATCAAATAACCTCCATACACCTTTTGAAAAGATGATTAAAATTCTTGTCGGGTCCTTCTTGCGTCGATCACGTCTTGCCTTCCTTCCTTACCTCGCTGCCTTGATAGCTGTCTCAGCACAAGTACTTGAGAATGTCCGCCATATTGCTGGGTGTCGTGAGGGTGGTCAATGGATTAAGGGAGGATGGAGTGGAGAGAATTAATATTCATGATGATGATTATTTGGGAGGAAAAGGGGGGATTGAGGAAATGAAATTGGGGTAAACAATCGTGGGGTAATAAGAGGTGTGGGTCGGAATTTATTAAGGTTGGGGTTTGTTTCTTTGGGTTAGTTGAGTATAGTTGTCGCACTGGTATAAGATCCAAACAGGTCTTTTTTATGTTCGGCAGACCCCAATACCGTATGTATTTTCAGTGTCGATTTTTGGTAAATCTTCAAAAGAGAAAGTTTGTATCTTAAGTGAGAGCGTCCACTCCACTGTAATGTTGGGTTAAATTTTATCAAAAAGCTGAAAAGAAAATTAGATGGTTAGGTTGAAGACAATGATAACAGAAAAACTTATCTTTCTTAGAATATTATATTTATATCTTTATTCGCCAATGAGAATCTTCATACAGATGAGATTTGAATAACAAATGAATCGATTTCAACAGATTGAAATCATATTTTTTTATATTACTTTGTCACTGTGTCATAAAAATAGATTGTCGGCCACTGAATCATTACTCTAAGTAACATGAGTTAACACTGATATTTTAAAAATAGTTAGTTGACTTGATCGCTCTGAATTCGCATGACAGCTAAATATATTTCAATCATTTGAGACATTTAGGCTAAACACCTAACCTAAAAGATTTAGCCTAAACCTAACGCCTAACGTTTTTTATAATTATTGATGACGAGATGTGAAATTTTGATGAGATCTTATATTTTATATAAATAGTATCAGAGGCAGAATTTTATAAAAATGTCGAGAAAGTGGATATCTGAAGACAGCCGCGATCGACAGACTAGAATCATGTCAACTTTGCAATTCTCTTTTTAAATATTTATGAAGAAAGTCCACCTGAAATCGAATGTACTGAAAGTCCTTCAAATCTCCAACTGTTGAAACACGTACAGATTCCTTAGAGACTCGATATAAAAAGAGAGTATAAACTTGTAAATAAAAAGAACAATCTTGTTGTCCTCCAAGTTAAAAGTTGCACTGCTTTTCTTCTCTGACATTGAAAGAATGAATGGTTTGAAAGCAAAGTTTACTTCAGTGATACTATCGCTCACGAGATTGAAAGTAGTATCGTTTCCCGTCTGCTACACGTACAGTATATACAGTAGTATCTCAGTGGTGCTGTATATTGTATAACTTTATATGAAGACTGTAGTGAGTCCCTATAGATTGTTTTAATGTAAGATGTTTGCGATATTACAGCAGTGAGTTAGATAGGCGCGTGTTTGTATAAATAATATAGAAGTTCCTTGATTACATTATCAGATTACTGCTATGATTATGTTTTTACTTGGGAAAATTAAGTTCAGTTAAATTAATTTTACTTTTACTGAATAATAATTAATTAATTTTATAGCTATATGAAATAATCGCTCAGAAAATAACACCAAACTATATTTTTTCTTTTGGAAAAATGGATATTTGATTAGGTCACTTAGGAGTCTGGAACTTTGGTCACTTTTAGTCTTTCGTCAATATCACTGTCAGGAAATAAGACTATTTTTATGCCAATCGTATTCATATAATTATATACAATAAAATAATGACGAAGTCATTTTTAACTAAACGACATTGATATAAACAAACAAACATGATGATATTTTTACAAAGGAGTAAAAAAAAAAGAACCAAATTTCCATAACGTAAATGAAAACACCAAGAATACCCAAAAGAGAAATACACAATTTACAGTAAATTCTTTAAGATAGCAACATTTCTGTGCAACCAACATATTTGGTATACACCATCTCCTCGGCTATACCAGCTATATTCCTACATCCTAAAACCACTTGAAAACATGAAGTAAATTGTGAGTCAGTTGAAAAGCTTTGTGCGAAGGACTTGAACCTTAACTGTGTCTATAGTTAGGGGAAAGCACTCTCAGTTCTTGTGGAGAAAATCATCTTAACTTCTTGTTAGGTCAGGATTAAATTTACCAAGAGTGCTATACCACCATATGGTTATATGGATTTTGGAGTATAGATTGTAAGGTCTAAAGTGCGTGCTGGGATGTACCAGAAAGAAATGTTTAGTGGTGGATTCAAGTAATAACATTCTGATTTGTTTATGCCTTAACATATATTTCTAAAATATAAACTATCTATCTGTAAAGTTATTTTCCTATTTTCGATCGAGGTTGTGTGTATCGCTATGATGAGAAAATGAATGTGACTCCAAAGAGAGATTAAAAAAAGAAACAAAAAAACATCTACCACATCACATAATTATTCTTTTAACTATTGTTCTTGCTAGTTTTTTTTATCCCCATTCCGCTGTGCATTTTTGAAACAAATTGTGATAATTACACAAAATGAAACAGATTTAAAATAGTCTATCCAAAATTTCATGTAGTATATATCACAGCAAAGTGATATAATTATACTACATGAAATTTTGGATAATATAAACTATTATTTAAAAGGTCAATATTTCAGTTACCCAAATTGTCATACTTATATCTCGAGAATCATCAGTAATAATAATATAATTTAAAAAATATTACATAAATTCATTTGAATGTGTTACTACAATTATTATTGGCACCATAGTGGTAGACTTTTCAATGCAATCTTGTCACTGAAATTTTAAACAACATTTCTTACACATCCAGCACCTTTTCCCACTAGTTTTATTTAACCAATATCTCCACTTAAGTGTTATGAAAAGAGTAAATTAGCTGATTCGATAAAAAAAAAAACTTTGTTAGTCTTTCTGTTTGTCGCCTTCAGGACTAGGTAACATGCATGCACACAAGCTAGAGAAAAGCCAATAGCACAAGTTTTTGTGATCTCTTTAAGCGAAGAAGTACGAGAGAGGAATAATAATATAAGAAGAACGATTGAAAGAAAGAAAAGAAGCTACAAGAAGATGATCACCAGATATCTTTAATAGTAAAGCGGGATTTTGCAGGAAAATTCGATAATACTTGTGCTGTAGTGTTTCGCGATTTTCATGGAATGTATATAATATTCGCAATCACTTATGTAAAGAAGGATAAATTATTTGAAGATGGCTAACAAACAGAATAAAAATTAAACATACGTTTCTCAGTAGTCACCATTTTTTATTATTATTTCATTTCAATATCTACCACAGGGTGAGTTTTCACATGACTATAATCCATGTAATCAGAAGAATGTCCACTGTGGACAAATACAGTTTAATACTTTAAAGAGGAGTTGTTAAATTTTAATTACCTCAAAATATATTTGCCATTGTAGCATATTATATCTTAATGACTGAAAAGAATCAGGAAAATTGGAGTGTTATTTATTTTGGGACTGCAAAAAGATGATATATGAATAAAATGATTAATTTGCATTATTTTTAAGTCGGTTTTGCTATTACTTAATAGATATGTGTTTTCAGCAAATAATTTGCCTATTTTCGCAAGGCAGTGAAATTAAGCAGGTCAATTTGTGCTACCTTGTGGACAATCTATCGACTGTATAAACAGAAATATCTTTTGATCCGTTGGGTAAAAAAATGGCAAACTTTTTGCAAATATTCTTTAATAATATACGGTAGAAGAAAATCACAGAATACCGGAAATTCTGCAGGTAATTCTTTAAATTTCATTTCTCAAAATGAGTTTTAAAAATTATAAGTATAATAAACAATCTCACAGTTCAACACTTTATAGTAGCGTCTACAAACATACGAAGCAGCACTTTTCTCTGCACAATACTCTTGCTAAAATTAATATGAAAATCTTTAAAAGTAATAAAAAACCTGAATAATTTCCCTTGCCAAGAAAGTTTTCTTCGCCCATCAGCAGTTGTTGGCTTTCAACAAACTATTACAAGAAAAATATTTTTCCTCTCATTCTCCTTTTGTCCGTTAGTTGCCCGTATAAATATACGTTCTGCTTTGCTTGCAGTGGAATTGCAATCGGAAAGGTTGGCAGGCTCGCTTGTTATGTAGAATGTTTTTTGCGATGCTGGTTGCTGGACGAATTACAGACAGGGCTGCCACCATTACAGAGAGTTAAAGGTTTTTACAGTGTTTACAAAAACAAAGTTAGCGCCATTGTCGAAAGGTTGGTTGCAACTGTGAAGATCGATGATAAAAGCAATTAGAACAATAATAGATTTTTCAAGTAGACTGAATAAGTTAGCTGAATCAGATCGTAGCTATTTAATTTTAGCATTACGGCTAGTATATGAAATAAATTTCGATGCCAAGACACAAAGCTTCATGACAATGGAATTTAAAATGGTCTTAAAACATTTTACTCAAAATTTGGCACATTGTTATACTGCCACATCACTACGTACTTAATTCTGGGTTAATTGTTTTGATAAATGCTTTGTTAGACTATTAATTAATTATGTCAAAGGCGGATCTCTTGAACTAAGAGAATAAAAACTGATATCTTGAAGATAACTGGAAAACTTCAAATTTACATTCAGAAAAAATATATATAAAATTTTTTCAGAAATGCACACTGCTATATAATATTTTTACATGATGTACATTAAGTCATTAACCAGCTCAAAATAACGGCACTAATTGTCAGAAATTCAACAGACTATTCATTTTTTAAATCAGTCACGAGTATTTGATCTGGCAATCCTGAGTTATAGTCTGTGTGAGTTTTTTCTCCTGCTGATTTATATGGAATACGAGAGGAAATGGCACTGAAGCTGGTAACAGTTGGTGAATTTCATGTTTCTTTATTTGCGGTCAAACGAAATATTCAACATAATGCCAGAAAATTTTGTGAAATTGAGTTTTTTTAACATCAACATTTAATCTGTTGAAAACACTTATTATAAGGTTTATATCGATAATTTCGTACTTTCGTCAATATTATTTATAGAGCCCAACAATTACAGTATTTCTCGCTCTTATTCATCTAGACATAATAGGTAATCGTAGGCGTTCTGTCCAGCAGAAACCAAAACGAATAAATAGTACTGTTAAATAAAATTCGAACTGCTGTATAAAAATCTCAAAATTTGTTATCTGCAAAACTACATAATTTTACTGTAAATAATGGTAATATTCTAGTTGTTATAAAGGGGTTTTGAAACCAAACACTTTTCTTCAAAAAAATGCAATATATTTGAAATATATTGCATTTTTTGAAGAAAAATGTTTGGATTCAAAACCCCTTTATTACAACTACAGTATGAATGAACCAAGAAGAAGTTTCCATCTATATAAATGGTAATATTCCTTTATCTGTGTCACTTGTAAGTTCCAAATACCGACGACTCCTTTGAGATCCAGCAACGCTTATCGCATCTCTATTAAAAATGGAAAAAATACTCCACTAATATATCTTTTTTATTACAATTTCCACATCCTAAATCTTAACCTAAACTGCAATATATAATTCCTTTCACCTGAACAGGGAATTCCCCTATCACAGCTCCCCTAGTACTTATACAACCTTAGCAACACTTTCTTTACTTCACCCGTGGGACGATGCACACGGGTATATAATATTTCCCTTTGACACGTCACTTAATATCAACTCTAAATGACATATGTATCTGTACTGCTCTGCTGTGGCCCTTAGGGATTACGCGTTTTATTGTATTGTACGGATGAGTTCCAGATGAAGTGCGTTGTTGCCAGTCTAATAGGCAGAAGATATAGGTTGAATTATGTGTATCACTAAAAATATTTTATGAATAAGGTGTTTACATTTCATTATTTCTGTATAATATATTTCCTGAATAAGCCGTCCTTGTGGATTGGTGGTTGAGTATTATGCTGGAACGCTGGAGACTCCTGGTTCGATCCTGGTTGACCCCAATTTATATGAATTTGTACCAGTGTAATTTAAAAGGCAACCACGAATGAAAACACTGCTAGGTAAATAATACCTACCAAAGCACGTATACTGATAACAACATCTTCAATATCCGTGTCGTGTCAAAACAGAGTATAGATCTAAATTCTAAACATCCATGCATCACCAGCACTTCACCAGTGCTTTAATGTTATCTTTTTTTTACCATTTCCGAATAATATAATTCAGTCAAACATTGTAGTCATTTTATATGTTCGTGGTATACCAGAACCTGTTGTTTATATTCTTCAGCTTTCGTTATTATTAATTATTTTCTATGAATAATACATAAATTATAAACTCCCTCAAAATACAGTTTCTTTGAACTCCCAATTTATTATAATTATACTGAGATAATCGTTTGGAAGGAAAGAGAATAATTTTGTAATTAATCAATCGTGAGCTGAGGTGAACATCTACTTATGAGTTCTGGGAAGAAGCATCATTGTAATATTTACTGTAATTTCACAATGAGCTGTAATTCTGAAAATCGCCTCAAATATACAGCATGAATATTACTATAATTAATAACCCTATATAATGTAACGAAACCAAATAAATTTTTTACCAAAATGAATCCAGTGAAAAACTGCTCGAAAATAATTTGCCATTATCCAAACGTTTAACAGTTGTATTTAAGTTATGCGTTTTATTTTTTTCTGACTAATGATAATAAATTATTATACGTAATATAAATAACGTCTTAAAACTTTAGTTCCATTATGCAAAGGACTTTTACAATAACTGATTTCGTATAACAGTATTATCTTTGAAAATATACCGTGGTATATCGTACCGAACTAATGAAATGAAATGATTGTATTAAAATCGCAAATCCTGCAATAGAACAGCATATTATACCCTTTCCCAATACCTGTAATCACATTACTAAACGTTTTGATATTGGGCAACACCGCCAGCTATTTCACTCTATTATATAACCTCTTTTCTTCTTCTTTTCCTATATAATACGACAGTCTTTGCTTAAAAAGATCTTTTATATTCCCTATACAGACATTATTAGATTGCTTGTAATTACTGCAAGACGCTCGTAGATAATGTCGGGTTCTTAATATACTTACTTTTGCAGCTCTAGAGCGGGTTTATACGATATACAGTGTCGAGAGTCGGAGTGTGAATGCTGTCTATGGATTATTCACATTAGCGATATAATTATGCTTAAATGCCGACTTAACACATTTTTTCTGAAAACTGAAACTTGACTTGAAAATATTACAAAATATTTTTGCACCATCATACGTCATCGATAGAAACTAATATTATCGTTGTAAGCTGTATTGATTCAAAGCTATAGCAACACTTAAAAAAGATGGTATAGATATGAAAATATTCTCAATTAATTTTGATTAAATTAAAGTATAGTTACGGAAATATATTAGTAGTAAGGATGTGAAATATCTTTCAATTTAATAACTATCATCCGAACTAAATATTATATCATTTGTATTGAAGAACTTTTATTAGTCTTCTTCTTCATTTGGCTCTACAGACCAACTGATCCCTGGCCTTCTCAAGCTTTTATCTCCATACTTTCCTGTCTCGGGCTGTCGCTATTGGTATGTCAAGTTCTTTCATGTCCTTCTCCACTCGATCCTTCCATCTCCCTTTTGGTCTTCCCTTTGGTCTGTTGGCATGCATTGTTCTTTGAAACAGTTTCTTAACCATTCTGTCTTCATTCATTCTGATAATGTGTCCATACCATTTAATACGCTGTAATTTTATGAATGAAGACACAGGCAGATCATCATACAGTTACACTTGCAAAAATTTCTCCAGAACTTATAATCGCATTAGTATTTTTGGCCTAACAAAAATTCACTTACTTGTATTCCTCAGATGTTTTCATTACATTTATATCGATGGCCATAATCAATAACTTCCTTGGAGCAATATTTGTAGTAAATTTTGTTAACATTTAAAAGTGATATACTATTTTGATTTAAACTGTTCATTTACAACTTTTTTTTAAATTTTCTATTTTCAATGGTAATAATAAAAAGTAATCTGATTTTTTTTCCATTGTTAAGTCAACGTATCAGAAAATGAATAAAACTCAACATAGTTATCAAAATGACGCAAAATATATTTGGCCTAAAACATTTAAAACTAAAATATTTGTATGTTTCAAATCCACTTCCAAAATAACATTCTATGATATCTATCCCAACTGCCAAAACTCTCTTCGCGTCAACTTTGCGACATCTCACTTTCTCAGTCAAATGGCATAGTTTTAGAGATTGATTAGCTTCCCCCTCCCACCCACATCTTACCCCATCTAACCTAAACCTTCCATTAAAAGTAATTATCAAAGGAAAGACGGAGGAAGTTTCACAAGATCATTTGCTAACAGGTTACCCTTAAATGATATTCTTGGAATACTGTTTATGGTTGATTCGGGAGAAATTGAAATATTGACGTTTTGTTGGAATGTCACGTGGATGTTGGAGAGATGTTTTATAATTTTTTTTTTTCTTTTTCGTCAAATAGAAGCAATCAAATTGAACATACTAAATGACACAGAACTATTTACTTGTTAACAGCGTCGACTGTGAGTATTATTATTTTAAATTAAATTATTAGAAGCTTTGCAAAGGAATATATTTTATAAATGATTTATAATATATATTTCTTTTCAAAGCTTCTAATAATTTAATTAAAAATAATATCAAAAAATATTGTTTTCGTCTGCTGTGCAGGAATTTGATGCTGGAATGATAACCATCTCTAGCATCAAGTGAAAACACGAGGTTTATTGTAATTATTGTTTTTCGACAGTTCGACACTATAGGCCTAAACAACAATATTTAATACCATCCAATTTCAAGAATTATCCAAGGAGCTTACCTCGCCGCAAAAGGGCAAACTTCCATCTCCACAAATCTCCCGTTTAAAATGAAACTCATCTTACGTCAATGACGTCACGAACTAGGTAGTATATTGTTGACAGGAGTGTTAGGAGTTGTCATTGTTGACAAGAGGAGTACAACTGTGTGGGAAGGTAATGACGTGTGTTGTTGGACAGAAGTTATTTACACATAGTCAAACATTCAAATCATGTCAAAGAAGGTGGAGAAGGAATATGGTTTAGGATGAGTGAAAAAGAATTTTCGTTTCTTTTTTGTTTCATCCCTGTTTTTTTTTTTTTTTAGTTTTAATGAAAAATTCGCAATATTTAAATCTTCTGGTATTACTTTTTATTTTCGAAAGTAACTCTAGGTCAACTTGTTCGAAATTCCATTCCAACTTGTCTAAATTGATTTGTATCCCACAATGACCTTAAATCAGTAAGTACTGTACATGTATAT
>JAQIWE010001518.1:0-15608 GCA_034698565.1 Campodea plusiochaeta
TAAAGCAGCCAATATGATTTAAAACATCATAATATTTCAACATTTATACAATGTTATTCTCAAATGAAAATAATTCACAAAAAATATTGCTACTTTATTACTCCAACTCTTACACTATTACTAAATATGCAGTCAGGAAGTTCCCACTTTGAAAGATTCAAAAATAATTAGCAACATATAAATTTCCTTATTGCAACCTTCATATTTAGATTCGTAGAAAAAGATTTGTTAAAAAAAAAACTCCTTATGCTTTGTGGAGGTAGAATAAAAAATAATCGTAGATATATACTGAAAACTGTGAAAGGTTACGGTAATTTATTACTGAAACAAAACGATGGAATAAACAAATGCAAACAGTACATTGCTATGAGAAAAATAATATTTTCACAGATTAAAAGTATTTCCTAAGACTTTCTGTTTTCCTACATGTTGCTGCAAGGTACGATATTGTATGGAGGTGCAAATTTCATCTTTCGCAACCGCTGTTATTCATCAAACTTTTCTCTAACTAAAAATTCTTATATTTGCTGCAAGTAAAATTGAACAGAAAGCTGAGTTCGCTTCAGTGTATAAATAATAATAATTTCACCTATTTAACTTGATTTTTAATAAAATGTTACGCTTTCTAAGGATATCTAAAAAAATCATTAATAAGCAACATAAATTCTTGGGGAAATTATTATTTAAAACAATATATTTTACAAGTATTGAGTATTTCTGTGGTAATACAGCAAACGAAAGGTCAAGTGTCAACTGCAAGTTTCGTGTTCTGAATATAGTCGACGATATAGCTATGAAAGGGGAAAAACGAATTTCTTTTATGGTCTTGTCTTAATTTCAAAAGTTTGTGAAGACCTCTGTCAATGTTATAACTATATAGACAGTTTGACATAAGTCTGCTTTGGTTTTGTCGACAAAATATGTCCACGTGAAAAAAATTGAAGTATCCCTAGGCCCTATGCCTTGGTTTTTTATTCACTCAGTTTAATTCTGATATATCAAAATAAATGTTCATGTTCAACAGCCACAATGTAGTAGGCCAATCAGGGTTAGCTGAATGAATACGCGTCTTCACAATATTTTATTCTTTGTAGTAGCTTCACGATAACATTGAGTGAGTTAAGGTACGTTCTGATTTCAAAAGAGAAAACAAGTACTCCGAGTTTCTGTTTCCAAGAAATAAAACGCAAATAATAATAATACACTAACTGAATATACGAGTATTATACATTTAGTGCGGTATAGCAATTTTCTTTCCTTCAAATCACAGTTGTGAATTACGAGAGTCGTCAAGAGGCAGCTAAAGCTCGAGCTCAAATTGTGGTAGGAGTTTTGAGTCAAAGCTTTCGATATCTTTAGAATGTAAAGTTAAGTAAAGTTTAAATAAGCCGAGAATTAGTAAAAATGAAAAGTTGAAAAGGCGACATTTAATTTAACACCTAAAGAATCTGCGGAAATGTGCAAAATTCGAAATTTTTTCATGCGGTTAAATGAAAACAATGAAAGACTAATTTTCTGTCTGTATTGTAAGTTGAAAAGAAAACAATAAGAGGAGATAGAGAAGACGTATTAAAACATTAAAGTGGAAGAAAACTTCAAATTCTGCAGTACTATTCCGAACTCTATAAGTTATATCAGTTTCATCGTGGTATACTTTCCGACGACTAAGCTTCATAACAGAACTTGAGTACTTCTAGCAAATGATCTAGCAAAAATCGTATATTTATGAG
This sequence comes from Campodea plusiochaeta, assembly GCA_034698565.1. NCBI lineage: Eukaryota > Metazoa > Arthropoda > Diplura > Rhabdura > Campodeidae > Campodea > Campodea plusiochaeta. Next base: position 1,731 of record JAQIWE010001518.1, read on the forward strand.
GAACTCATAAATATTATATTGAGTATTGAGTACCCCTGAAGGATCAGATAATGTATAAATTAAACAATAATGTGAAAGATAACATACTGTAATTTCCAAATCGAGGTTTAAAACGATCGTAATGACAAAGCATTTAGAAAGGAGAGTTATCTACAGAGTCCGATGCTGAATTCTGTGTTCTGCAATAATTTTCTTTGGAATACATTTAAACAACAAAAACAGTGTTTATTACGACTCATAATAACTTGAGTTATTTTTAAATACAATATAAACAGACGGCAACGTACAGTAAAAATATATTACTTACCAACTATCTTTTGCCACATATTGTATAGTATTAACTGCAATTCCTAATAGTGTTGGAATCTTGATGATTTTTAAAATTATATCACTTGTGCAATTTGAAAGAATTCTGATTAACACACACTTAATGAGTTGATTATATTTACTGATTTATAATTATTTATTACAAAAATAAGCTGTAAATTGAGCTAATAACAGTAAATTTCAATCAATGGGTGAATAAACTAAGATAACTCCTTTATGTTCTGTATAGATTTCGGCATAATTCAATATATTCCATCTTTTACTTTGAAGCTGAAACCTGAAAGTCAACTAATTCGAAAGAATCGAGAACAGTTAGTTTCAGTGTTCACTTTTTTACATAAATAAGAAACCCGAAAATACCGTACGAGAGTTTCCTTAGAGCACTATATATATGGGGATCAGTTTCTACAGATATCGGTAAGTCAAGCGAGAAAAGCCCGATAAACTCTAGTTTTCGATCAGCACAGCAGTGACAAGTCCAGTGAACTGACTAAGTCAAAGCGATTCTTTAAATTAAACGTGCTGTTAATCTGGGACTAATATATTAGTGAGGAGCGAGGGTGAGCCTTTAACTAGTCTTTATTCCGAGAATCAAGAGACAGAACCTTTTAAAGCCGAGATCGAAAGAAGCTGGAGTCTCGTCAAAACCGGCGATGCGAGCCAATCTTAGAAACCCTGTAATAGTTAACAAAAATCATTCTTAACATGAATTTTATAAACTCAGAACAAATTTTCATTTAACGTTAATTTTGATGACCTACTTGTAGTACTTTCATCATTGTTAATGATATTTTATGTGTTACATTTAATGCAAATAAATTAGGTAACATTCCAAATATAATACTTCTATTTACGTACTTTGATACAAGAATTATGTAACACATACGAAATGTATATTATATTGGAAGATTGACGCAAGACTGCTTTATAGGGTTAGCAATTGAAGATGCTGTTTAGATAACAAATAGATTGGCACGCTGTCCATTTTTGTTCGGCTTGCAGAAAGATGTTGAATGGATGTAATATCGTAGAGGAAACTCATCTCAATACATGACAGCTACAACATGAATATTTAACTTAATATATTTATTCTTCTCGGCTTGAGGCTCAAATAAAATAAAAGTCGAACTACATTTACAGCCGTTATCCTGGTGGATCCAACTCTTTTTATTATATACTGTAGTTCACAGGAAGTAAATTTGTTCGCATGTTGGAAACGGAAATAGTGGCCAATATGACCAATATCGGTTACAAAGATTTTATAATCCTCCTTATGATAATGGTCAACCACATCTTTGGTATAGTTGGAAGTATTTCTGAATGCTGGAGTAATTTAGCAGAATATGAATTTTTATTTTGAATAAAGTACTGTTATGTTTGTTCACTCTGTCAAACCTTACTCTTTTAAGAAGAGTAAGGGTTGACTTCCACAGTACTGCCTTTTATTTTAATAATGTTATATTTCAGGCACTTAATATCAACTTACATTTATGTAAAAATATTGGTTGGAAAGCTGAGGTTGTGTACTTTCATTGTGTGTCGAATTTTTATTTACGTCCTCCTGCTTTTCGACGTATTACGCTTATAAAGTTGTGCCAGTATAAAAAAGCTAATTTATTAATTTTATCGTTGTTTTCAAAAATAAAATATGTCGAGAAAAACCACCAGAGTATGAATCGAAGTACACAATCTTAGCTTTCAAATGAAATCAACTTTTTCAAAATATCTTATGGTTAAGGGGGTCAACGTACATGGTTTATTTATGTAAAAACGGGAGGTTTTTAATACAGGCGAAATAAGTAGTACTCTTGGAGTGAACCCTTGCTCTTCACCGAACAAGGGTTCACAAAGTTGAACAACTGTTATGTTATTTTCATGGTGAACTATGACAGCGCTGTGACTTGGCGTGACTCAATTATTGCCTAAATGTGACAGCAGTACCCAGTACGAGAACTAATGGAAATTATTACGCCGTAAGTATCTAAAATATGTTTTATTTTTACTGATACTGATAAAAAAAAGTTATATGAGTATTGCCACTATTTAATGAAAATATAGTTTTTCAAAATTCATTTGTTTTTATCTTATTTATATATTCTAATTCCATGGGTTTTATCCATGGAATAGGTTGTGCCATCAGCAAATGCCATTTCGGCAAGAATCAGTATTATTATTTTGTTCTCTGTCCTGTATACTACTAGTAATCATTCAAGTCATTGCTCATCGCATTGAATAGAAGTTTGAACAATAGACAACATGGCGAGGGGTTGCGCACTTGCGAAATCGGTGTACAAGACCCAGCGAAATCAAGCAACCTCAAACAGCTTGTTTTTATTTTGATTTGATTTCGTTTTGATTTCATAAAAAAATATAGTTTATGCGAAGTCAGGCGAAATCAGGTGACAGGTGTACAACTTTTTTTTAGTGCGTAACCTCTCGCAACGAGGGGTGAGCCACTCGTTACAATATCTTGAACACCGTCTAAGAACATCGACGAATTTCAATTGAACTATAACAAAACACGGTATTAGAACATGTATTAGAGAAGTAGTTCCCTCGATATCTATTCAATAACATATATAATTCATAAGTGGTGTAAATAATTCAGTGAGGTCCTGACCGGGATCAAAATTCCTCGAAAAATCAAAACGGTTACTTTTATTATTTATTATTCATTTTTTCTTTTTTCATTCTATATTTTTATTAGAAATACAATAATTGTAACGGAGATTAGGATTTTTAAATGTTAATTTTAGAACAATATTGTGCAACTGTTTCGTTATATGAGAAGTATTAAAAATACAGAACTACCAGCAATATGTCTATAAAATTTAACTGTCATATCGGTAATTTAAAACAGTCTTATATTAACATACTTTATGATCAGGAAATGTAATAAAAAGATAAAACAGTCAAAACCATAATATTTATGAAGAAGGGTTTTAAAGTTATAAAAAATGAAAGGGTGAAGTACTTAATTACTAATATAATATGTTGAAAATTGTTCTAAATAATTATTAGTAAAACGACTGAAAGGTATTACGACTGTCATCGAAGTTATTCATCTTCAGTAATATAATTTTGAATACATGATAGTGAAATAAAAATTAAAAGTTTTTGATTGAAATAATTTATTAATTAAGTTCCATTCATTTATTTTGATTGTACAACAAAAGGCAAAATATTGTGTTAGAGGACGGAAATAAGGGCAAATAATAGTAAATATACGTGGGAGAAACTATCACGCAAAAACTATTTTTAAGATTATTTTTATGACAAGGTGCAGATGTACTTAGAAACATACAGAAACAATTAGAAAAACTAGAGGAATAGTTATTAATGTCATGTTACAGTTTTTTTAAACCGTATTAAAATGTTATACCCAGATTTACGCTCTTCTGGGTATGAGCGAGATATAACCGATAGTTTATGTATTACGATAACATATTTCTACATTAATGTAAACAGTAAGTACGAGGAGAAGTCAGTAAGTAAGTCACAAATTGCTATAGCAAAAAAACTAAGCGAAATTGGAAGTTTGGAACTTAATTTTTTCCACTTTTCAATTCAGCTATACTTTAGCACTATCTTTTCTTGGAATTCCACAGCATCAATTTATTTGAACTTAGATGTGAGGCCCCTTGTACATTTAGTACCTTCCATCAAAAATGAAGTGCGCTCCAATTAAATCGGGTGTAAAAGGCTGTGTCCATTTTTTTTTAATTTCCTATTCAGCCATTGAAAGTTCCATTATATTTTTGTAAAGTTCGAATGTTCTGCAAACAAAATGTTCTGCAAACGACGAACAGGCAATAAATTGTTCAGGCATTTTTAAAGGATTTGTTCAAAGAGATCCGAACTTTCAATGACTGAACAGGACTTAGTAAAACTTAGAAAAATGTACACAACCTTTTACACTTGATTTAATTGGAGAACTTCATTTTTGATGGAATCTACTAAATGTACAAGGGACCTCATATCTAAGTTCAAAGAAATTGATGCTGTGGAATTCCAGGAAAAGATTCGGGCAAACGCTAAAAGTATAGCTGAATGATATTGTTGAAAAGCGAGAAAAAAATTCAAGTTCCTATCTCACTTAGTTTTTTTTTTTGCTATAGGCCTAGCCATTTGTGACTTACTGACTTTCCCTCGTAAATTGTAAAGTAGGGTTGTAGCGTTAACTATTTCTCAAATATAAGATTCACGAACAAAATATTAATCACGTCAAAACAATAACATAAAACTTTATTTATATCATAATCCTATACAGGAAGGGTTTAACCTCAGAGATAAGAACATTCACTACCAGTATTATTTATTTACTATACAACTAAAACATCATGCATTACAAAAATGAAACAGAAGGTAGTGATAATATAATAATAAACAATATACAATATCGGAATGTCATTGTTCAGTTCTACAACCAATATACTGCTCTTATTTCAAGATTTTAATTGATTAATTAAACTTGCGTAGTATGCTACATTAAATTTGATTACTGCTTTGAAGTGAAAAATACAAATCTTATAGATGTAATATTATGTTGTTATTAACGATAATAAAAGCAATGACCCTAACAATTTGGATGTATATATGAATTAAAGATTATTAAGTTTTGTATATTATTATAATAGGGCCTATATTAATTTTATAAATAACAACATCATTTTTGTTTTGTTCATTCACTTCGAAAAACAATTTTGTGTATAATATATTCATTATTATTTTGCATTTTAATTAGGCTAGTCTCATTATTGTATATGCATGAGATGTAAAACGATCACTTATTATAATATTGCTTTAATTTACATAAATATATCACCAAAAAAATATTTCCCCGTATTTTCATCTAAAAATATTTTAATCCACTACCATTTAGCCTATAGTGTAAAAAAATCAATTTGATCGTATCACTGAATGAATAAAAAACGTCACTTTATAGTATCCATCATTTCATTCATCCCAGATCTCCCCCCTAAGGTCATTTGAATAACAAAACTTTATTCAAAACAACTACTCAACATAATAAGCCGCCATATTTCACATATTCACTAAAATAAAACGCAGTAAATACTAAATCCTAAAAAGGAGAATCAAAAAACCCTACAAGAGCCCCGTACTGCCGAGAGGGACTACTAGCTTTCCCGAAGCATAATTCTTCGCATCAGTTACTTACCAGTTACGTATTTCTCGTCACCACGTTTGCTGCAATAGGAGTGGGCCACAACCTAGGACGTAGCAGCCACGTCAAAATCGAGGTACCTTCGTCACACAAGTCGCGGCGTTTTGAGTTTTGTCATTACACACAGATCCCTCTCTGATGTGCATCTCCTCTCTCTTTTACCTCATTGGTTAGTTTGTTTTGCCGCCATTTCTCTCATTGGTTGGGAGTTTGAAGGTTAACATCCTTGCTGACGTCAGTCTTATGGAATTGAAGGGCTGTTGCCAAGGTGAACCAAGTTTTTTCTGACCTTCTCATATAAACAATGGTGACGTCATACACTTCCCAACTTTAATAATAATTATTGTCATTTTGAAAGTTGATAGGGAAAGAGGTTGTATTCGTTAATAGGTGTTAATGGAAACATGATTGCTAATTTAGGCTTTGGTTGGAAGCTAATACAATAATTATATTTTACAGTGCGATATGTTCAACTTTATATATTTGACAATCGTATAAAATTTTAATATTTACTATCGTGCTGGTTAAACAGATGTTTTAACTCACAAATGATTTAAAAGTTTTAATAATAGTACTAATAGAAATGTAATAGTACTAATAAAAATATTATTGCATATAGTAGTATAATGTTATATAGCTACAATAAATAAAACCTGTTAATACTGTTTGTCATTCATTTGTGAGAGTCAATAGGTGTAATCAGCTGAACTTGACCTATGATATGAGAAACCTACGTACGGAAGTTACAATGTCAAATGTAACCTAACATTCATTTCCTTTTTAAATTATATATAAAAAGTTCACTTGCTTTAGATTAGAAGATATTATTCAACTTTAGGTCATCATATTATATGACATTACTCACGGTTCTATTTTTCCCCTTCAAAAATCATACTTTAGAAAAATAAGATGTGCTAGTGAGTTTCTCGGTTAAATATACTCTTCTGTACTTTTGGGTATTATGCCAATACAAAAATAAAACTAAAAAAAATATTGCAAATAAACATTAGAGTTATATTTTATATACTATACTCTGCTACTACTGTAATGGCGAAAACTTTTTATGCTTCATTATGTAATAGTTTGACAATGTAAACTCAATGAACAATAGTGACGTAAATTTCATTCATAATTATATCTTTCGACCCACAAACAAATTATATATTATACGAAAAGAAACCCTAATAACCCGCAGAAAAACAAACTTCAAAAGGAAGAAATTACAAAAAGAATGTAATTATCATACCACCACCACCAACAAAAAAATAACCTACAAAATGTATATTTCTAGAGAAAAAGTGAAATAATTCTCTTACTGCGCAGCAAAAGTGTGTACTTGAGAATCGATTTGGCAACACTGTACACCAACCTTCTCCGTCACATGAGTCATACAAGTGCGTCAGCAAACCGCTGCTAGGCAACCAGACCACCTTATTATCAAACACCTGCTGAGAACTCTGACGAGAAAGGATTCGGCTTTTTACAAAAGGAGGGGTAGATTGGAAAAAAATATTTATTAATTGATTTGGGTTTCAATTTTTTAAATTAATTTCCTTTTTGGTGCTTGGATTTTTTAAATTACAATATTCGTCTTTTTTTCCAGGAAATATAATAATTATTTATGTATTACATAATTATATGTAAATTATAATTATGATGTTGATTTTCATTAGCACGCAAAGGAATTTATAATAAGGATCAACTTGAAGGGTGTAAATGGCGTAGTAAGCGGGTCACGTACATCATGAAGTTGTGAATGAATGTCGTCCCTTAATTTTATTGATCGCCTACGTATGCCGCCCATCAAAGTGATGACGTAATACATGATGAGGAATCGCATCACTCCCATATGGAACAGATAATTAAAGAGAAACACTTTCGAGTATCATGCAAAATAATATTGTCGTGTCGTACTTATTACATCGCTCTAATAATGTGGGGAATATTAATGAGGAAAAGTAGTACTAACGCCAAATTATATGATTGCTGATTCCATAATTTTTAATATTGAAGTTCTTTCACTAAAATAATAACAGCGTAACTGTAAGATGACATTTCAAGTGAAAATTAAATATGTAATTATTTATGTCGATCTATATTAATTTATATTTCCACAACTTTTTACCATATGAAAATAAGTTCATATTCGCTTTGCTGGAAGTTTTAAAAATATCCTGATAGTTATACTTTCCTTGTGGCATTAGTTGTATGCGGTAAACTACGGATATTTCTTGTTTTCATCATAATGATTCATATCCTGATATTTATGTACACCTTTGATCACTTATTCAATGCCGTGCTAGCCAGTTTCACGGAATTCAGATTTACTGAAGTAGAAAATTGAAAATAATTATCTAAAAATAATTACTAATTAAAATACCACTATTTGTTGGTTAAATAAAAATAACGAAAATTAAAAAAAAATGAAGAAATTGTAGAAATTAAATTAACAATGAGAACTTTTCGTCTGAGTTAGATTCGAACCTGAAGAAATGGTATACGGGAAGTTTCGAGAATTTACTATGGTTATTTTATTAGTAAATACTAGTTTAACTTAATTTAAACTGACGTAACCTAATTTACCTGAGCACACCAGATCCCACATCTAATTATAATTCGTCATTGGTACTGAAAAAAAGGTTATGTAGCCTATTGATTGATTTGATTTTTTGATTGATTTCAGTTTTAGAATTATTGGGGGTTTGGGTATATAATATCCTTTCACCCCGTTGCATCTCAGTCTTTATATTATTATGTTATATTCCGTGAACAAGTTTACTTTCAATTAAATATCTTTTATCAGCGAAAGTTATGTTTTCAAGTTGATGACAGTGAACTGAAGGTCCACCAACTGACCAAGTATATATTTTCCATATTAAATTCTAGTGACAGTTTTGTAAATAACTTAGAGATTATCTTTCTCGGTTCAGTATATTGTGGATACTTCAGTAGCAAATTATGTAGCCTATCCCTATAGTTCAGTACTTCAGTTGATTAAAACCGAATCATGAAATTCCAGTCAGTTCGATTTTCGCTCGAACTAGAAATTTGTGTTATATGGATGAGTTAGATAATAAATATTTTCTAAATGTCAGTGAATACAATATTAATTCATACTTGTAGAATGTACTTTTAAAGATATTGGTTTATTATATATATTGAAATAATTTATATAAAAAAGAATATTATTGTCTTGGAATACTTTTCTAAAGTAATATATTGTCATAATTATTTAATTCGGTAAATCTTTGCCTTTGCTTCTTTATTAAAGGTTATTTACAATTTACACAGTCAAAATAAATTGTATAGATACGAACGTAAGTTCATAATATTTTTCGTCAACCTCTGAAAATAATTTCAGTGAAAAAATTACTTAAAATACGACCAGTCATTCTCTAGACTCAACCTCTCGTATATATTTAAGGAAAATAGTAATTCACTTCACTCATGTTCACACGTATTTACTACAACTAAGATAGGATTTGCTCCACCTCTATCTCGTGTAGTAATATAGATATATTCATAGTAATATAAATATTTTCGTAGTTATAGTGATATCTCTGTAGTAATATAGATTTATTCGTAGTGATACAGATATATTCGTAGTTTCATACTGTAGTAATATAGATATCTTCGACTTCTAAATAATATTTACAAACTATTATAACTTTGTAGCACACAAGTGGGGAAGTCATGTCATTTTTTCTCCAAAATTCATAGAAAATGTCACCGGCAGTATAAATCACATGAATTTAAGGAAATTCTATTTGACTGTGTTTCCCATACAAATTTTAAGTTACCTTTTGCCTCATCGCCCAAGAAAAGTTTAGATAATAATTATATTCCCCAGAGGAAAACATACACTGACATATAGGCCTGCACACATACACTGACATATAGGCATTATAGCTACTTATCTACTCTATAATTTTATTGCAAAGGATTAACTTTAGCTAACTGAGATCCCCATAAACTGGTAAATTCGATATTATTAATTGTGATGAAAATATATTTAAACGAGGTTCAAAACAACTGTTCCACGGTATCAGTACTGGTCATTTTTATTGTACTACTTATATTTCCCGTGTTTTGAAACAACACAACACATGAAGGATATCGAAAATAACTGTATACCGACAGTGGATTATTGGCGTATACTCCATATAGTAAACAAACAAGTCCGATAATTTTAAAATCATTGGGATGAAAAGTAATAATAATAAAGATATTCTACACCATTTGTTTTTAGCTATTTTGTAAAATTTAACCACATTTTTTAAACATTTTTTTTTTTAGTTTTTGTTATTTTAGTTACGTTATCTTCATGACAAAAAATAAAGTTGCAATTCCAGGGGAGAGTGGGCCAATCAATTTTTACAGCAGGGCCGGTCGCCCCCTTAACCTCCCTTCCCTGCTCCGGGGTCCCTCTGTATGGGACATGTATTATTATATAATTTAAAACATAATTCCAAATTTCGAAAATGTGCCTCACTAATCATCAGTTTATCACATTAATCAATAATATCATTTTCTGTTATTTCTATTTATTTCTTGCCGTTGTAATAAGAGAATATTTATTTAGAGAATGTTTTTAAATCTGTCCGGAGAAAGTCTGTGATGACGTCTCATCAGATCGCGTTACCATTACCAAGACCATTGAATTTATATAATAAATTCAATGGTTTAATCATCAGCTAGACTGAAGCAGGGAAAAAATGTATGTGACTAAAAAAGTTGAAAATGATAATGCAGAAAATTAAATTTAGCGCCTTAATTTTTGTCAAATTTCTCCAAAATCCTTTTTACACACCCAGAATGTTATTTTAAACTGTGGTACAGAAATTATCAACAAAATATTTAAAACAGTTGATATTATAAATATTAATTTGACTTTTGCACTTTTTAGAGCAGACGACATTAAATTCATACAGTTTTTTTTCGCAACTTGATTTTTTATCAAAAGGATCAAAAGGCTGTTTCTCTAGCTTTTACGTGGAATTCTTACAAAATCAAGTAGTTTCTCTAGGGTGGTAAGTTACTGATTAACTTAAAATAACTAAATATGTAGCAGTATGAAGTATTAAAAAGGTATATTGTAGCCTATGTGGTCTAGACCTGTTTCAGCTGTTCAGTGCAAAATAGTGAAAACTGAAAAATGTTAAAAAAAAATAAGTCTTATGTCTAGCATTAAATTTGCTTGTTCCAGACAACATTTTGCCCCAGGTTGGGAATACTAGGACAATCGGGGGCATTTCCTAAAACTCTGGTACTCGTAACAGCTCGTATGGACAGTTCTAAGCTCTGGTCGGATAGAAATAGACAAATAGGCCTATAAACTAAGGTGAAGGGTTTGTTCAGGCAGCTTTAAATTTAATCTGACCTAGGGTAATCTTCATTCTGGGACCGGTCAATCTGCTCAATCTCCATGACGTAACACGATCTCCGCTAGTCTACTGTTGGTCTAAGACGTAGATTAAAGATGCGCTGTAACGAATTTCTTTCAACATACTTGAGTTGAATTTATAGTTACCCGAGCTTACCACAGATGTTCCAAGTACCTGAGTTTTAGTCAAATCCTGATCAGACCCCCCTGCGAACCAACCAGTTGGCGTTAGCCTATACCAGTTGGGTGTAGGCTTACTTTAGTATCTCGGCATACAGTTTCTACATACCGTAGAGGTAGGCTATATGTTAATCTCTATTCTCGGATAAGGCAATCTTCATTAGTGGATAGGTCATGCTCCATTCTCTGATGTAAGTTGATCTTCATTCTTGGATAAGCTAGGTCTGGCAGATCAGTAGTTCACTCATAAACCCACTTCTGCTCTTCCCCACTTTATGCCGTTCATCAAGACTGCCATGCAATCAAATTAAGGCATTGCGCGCAATTTTTTTCAAAATCACTTTTTTAAAACCCATCTACTGGTGTTATTCTCATTGCAATATGTACTATACTTTTCAAGTAATAAGGGAAAGAAAAAGGCATTAAGTGCCAAAAATCTTATTGCTTCAACTTTTTAGTAGGAATCTCGATGCGAAAAAGAATTAACACTTTGACTGCCACTGACTCCTTTGGGCATCTTCAACTCATGCTATTTAAATCACCTCTCACACACTCGGCGTGGCACTAGCTATCTCGGCTCATACACAACAGGGTAGCTGAGACAAAAACGAAGAAAAATATGTCTTTGGTTTTTGATACTTCACTGTTGAGAATCGTAATCGACATTTTAAATTTACGCATTTCGCTCTACTAATGCTTATGTTGTACAATATAGCCTAGGTCCGGACTGACGATTTGTTTTCATTTACGAATTCGAGAACTTAACTGTTACGTAATATAATAATGTTATATACGAGAAGAATCGTAATTTTCTCAGGATTGCAATTATGTAAAGAATATTTCTGTTCGATGAATGGTTCCTTCGCTACGGTCAAATGTTTGTGAAATCGATTGTTAATGAGAAAAAATTTTTCTAGGTATAAACAGTAGGTAAGTTTAGTTAATATAACTGGACTGAACATATAGAGTGTTTATACTTGCTAGAATGACCAGTTTCTAATTTACAAAGATTTACAAAGAGAAAAAATCGTCAGATACTACCTCATGTTCTTTGGCGCGGGAGATTTAAACGCCTTTTCATTACGTCGACTTTGCTGACTTTTGGAAGATTTTCAGTTTTGCATGATGGAAAGGTAGAATACTTTTATTTCAAAAAGGACAATATCTAACTTTCATTACTAAAAATGAAAAACAAAGTGTTGTTAACAGACGCCTAAAGGCATCTATTAGAATATGTAGAGAATTGGTTCATCGACGCCATTAGGCGTCCAGGTATAGAAACCAATGCTGTGAGAGTATTTTACATCGTACAACGACGTTTTACATACCAAATCATTAAAATGTAGATTTCAAAACTGTTTTTATTTTTACGTTACGTTGAACGGTTCAGGAAGTAGAAAGGAAAAACCAGGACTGTAATTCATGGATGCCTATGGGAGTCTCCATGCCATATGCCATGCATATGTACTAGGTCAACTGTTGACCTTTTTCATTTTTTTTGGTACATATGTGACCCTAGTGACTAAAACAACAAGGAAACACAAAAAAAGTATGGGCACTTTTTTTGTGTGTTTTTTGGTGGCAGTTAAAGTGATAAGCGACATTGACCAATGAACATCACAGATTCATGTCAGGTGGTCCAATGCATTTTTTATGGGGAAATTAATGGGGAGATAATTTTTTTGACTACTTCTTGCTTATCAATGTATATCAAATTTGCACAAATTAGGTTAATTACAGTGTACTATTCCCCACAAAGTGTATATACTTTGAAACTTAAATCTTTTTCCTTCATGTTTTAGTAGCAGTATATTAATTTGGTGGTACTTTAAAGAATGTTACTACAGAATTTTCTTTCATCTGTTTCGTAAGAATAATATCGAAATAAATCCAAATTGATATGCAGTAATGATTTTTTTACTAATGAATTAGTTGTTTTCCGGTTCTGATGAGGAGATAAGTCAGATAATGCGTATTTGTAATAGTGCAGTGTATTAATTTTTAGAGATTTTCTAGGGCAAAAAGGCATCAAATCACCTGGATGCTTTTTTTTAGACACTATGTACAGAAAAATATAGGTAGCCAACCATTTCACAATACCTTTCTTATACTGCACTCAAAGTTTCCATGCAAAATTCTGATTTTTAGGTACTATGGCGAAAAATCCTTCTTCCTGAAAAATTAAATTTTTGAAAAAAGTGTTGTTTAATGCCTTTTAGATTTGCACGGCAGATGAGGTTTCCACTTTATGAAGTCTCGCGACAAACGGCATAAAGTGGGGAGAAGCAAAAGTGAACTAGGTTATCAGCACCTCAGTCCAGCAGACATTACACATCTGCACTGTTAGTTCTATATAACCTGCTGAGATACTGAAGTATCATCTAACCTAGCATTATTTGTTCATATTATTATTTTTTCTTAATACACCATATTATTATGTATATATATATATATATATATATATATTTACCATTGTATTTACACTCGACCTTCACCTTGTGTGTATAAAACGGGCCTCTGGCCTACTTGTACTACTGAGATCCAATAAATAAATAAATAAATAAAATGGTGTTTGTTTTGACCAACAAGTTGGCATTTCACCAATTTGTTGGTAATACCAAAGTTACTTCGGTAATCTCTACTTTACTTTTATCTTTATCCTTCTTCATTCATTACCTTACATTATAAATTTTGCATTATTAGGCTAGAACAAATATTGGTTTTGTAATAGTTATTTACGCCACAAGGCCGGAAAGTATGGTTTTACAGTATTATAGCACGAGTAAGAAGTTCTCCGGACGAG
>JAQIWE010001519.1:0-15608 GCA_034698565.1 Campodea plusiochaeta
ATATCTGCATCCATTATTTCTTCTTCACTAGCAGGGGTAGGAATTGAAAAATTTGAGAAGTTTTGGGAAGCATTTTGGGTTGATGAATCATCACCTGCAATTTTCCTGAAACTACTGAAAAGAACGGTTGAATGATTACTCTCTGACATCTTCCCTGTTCCTGATGCTATTCCTGCCTCATGCTTCTCCAAAAGTGTTGTATTTCCTGTAGAATTTAAAAGCACTGAGGTATGTGAAACCATTACATCTGCTTCACTCAAAGAAGTAGGGATTGAAAAATTTGAAAATTTATTGAAATCATTTTGAGTTGAGGAATTTATTTCTCCACCGTTTCTGAAACTACTGGAAAGAACGGTTGATTGGTTATCTTCTGACATTTTCCTCATTCCTGATGTTGTTCCTGTCAAATGTTTCTCCGTAAATATTATTTTCGCTGTTTCATTCGGATGCACTCGAGCATCTGAGTTCATTCTTTCTTCTTCACTAGCTGGCATGAAAAGTGAAAATTTAGGGAATTTATGGGAATCATTATGGTTTGAAGAATTTTCTCCTCCATTTTCTGAAACAATCTTTAGCTTTTTCTCTGTTCCTGATGTCATTGTTGTCACATGTTTCTCCATAAGTGTTGTTCTTTCAGTTGAATTTGAAATAGCTGGTGTATCTGAATCCATTATTTCTTTTTCACTGGCAGGGATAGGGATTGAGAAATTTGAGAATTTAAGGAAATCATTTTGGGCTGATGAATTTTTTCCTCCACCTTTCCTGAAACTACTGGAAAGATTCTGTGGTTGATTATCCTCTAAAACTTTCTCTATACCCGATGTTGTTCCTGGCATATTCTTTTCTATAAATATTGGTTTTCCAGCTAAAATAGGAAACACTGGAGCATCTGAATCCATTATTTCTTCTTCACTGGCTAACGTAAGGATGGAAAAGTTTGTAAATTTAAGTGGATCAATTAAAGTCGTAGAATATTCTCTTCTATTTTCAGTAGAATTATTGGAAATAACTGGTGATTCATTATTCTTTACAATCTTCCGTTTTCTTGATGTCTTATTTATCATATGTTCCTGCGGAGCAGCAGTTGACAGAAAGGTCTTATTAGGAGTATTTGAATCACTTGAACCTCTTCCTCCCTCTGTTTTCATGGAATTTACTTTTGAAGTGTTAAATAAATTCATAGAATCATACTGATTTGAGTAATTTCCTGTTCCATCGTCACCCTGAAAACTACGGGAAATGGAGGGTATCTGACTATTTTCTAATATTTTCTGTTTTCCAGAAGTTGTTTGTACTTCATAGTTTTCAGTAACCATAGAAAGGTGCGCATTAGAATCACTATGGTTTATTGTACTGGTTGATGTGGTTTCAGTTTGAATTTTTCTTGAATCAGTTAAGACATTTGGAGAGCTGCTGATTGCTGAAGATTGAAATAGTGTGGGTGTTTTTGATAATTTCTCTGGTTCAGTTGTTGTTACCTCGTTAAACCTATTTGGAACAATTTCAGTTGCTTCGGCAAATTTTCTTGTTTGTATTTTACTTGCATCGTTAATTTCCATTGGTTCAATTTTTGTCGATTCAGTTAATTTCTTTGATTCAACTGCGGTAGCTTCGTTTAGTTTGGTTTGGTCACTTGCAATTGCATCGTTTAATTTCTTCGATTCAATAGTGGTTTCTTCAATCAATTTCTTTGGATTAGTTGTAGTTGTTTCATTTATTTCCATCGAAGCGGTTGTGGTTGCATCAGTCAATTTATTTGTTTCAGCTGTTGTTATTTCATTTAATTTATTTGAGTCAGCTGTAGTTGCATCACTCAACACCTTTGATTCTACTTTAGTTGTTTCATTTAATTTTATTGGTTCAATAGCAGTTGCTTCATTCTCTAACATATTCCCTGTACCTGAAGTTGTTCTAGGCACATATTCCTCGAATATTTTTGTCGATTTCTCTGTTATACTTGAAAGTACTGGAGAATCTAAATCTATTTCCTCTTCTATATCAGTAGATGTTGTGTTTGAATTATTGGATAATTTAGATGAACCGTGTGGATTTTTTCCGTGTTTTCTGAAGCTACTTGAAACGGGAACATGTTGACGATTTTCTACGTTATTGTTTGTTACATTTTTCTCGGAGTCCTTTGGCGTAGTTGAATTTGAAATTATAGAACTATCTGATTCCCTTCTTTCTTCTCCGGTGGATGTTGTTATACCTGAAGCGTCTGATGACGTAGATGAACTATTTGGAATTGTTGAATTTTCGGTCACTTCTCCTTTTCTGAAACTACTAGAAATTGTTGGAACGATCTCTAATTTCTTTTCTTTCTCCAAAGTTGTTGGAATCGCTGTAGTGAAAGAAGGTATTTGTGTATTTGGAGTCGACGGTGAAGGTTCATCTGAAAGTATTATTTGGGAAGCCGATTGAGAAATATTTGTTGACATCTGTTGTTCCAATTTGGTCTCAGCAGTTGTTAGTTGAGTTGTTGTAGAATTCACAATAGTTTGGTTCATTATTTCGGAATCCACAATGGAAATTGAATCAGTGTGTTCTAATACTCTGACTGTTGTAGTTTCAATTGAATTAGTTATCATAACCGGGGAGCTGCTGATTGCTAAAGATTGAAATGGTGTCAATGTATTTGGATTCGATTCAGTTGTTTCATTTAATTTCGTTGAATCAGTTGTAGTTGTGTAAATCAATTTCTTTGGTTCAGTTTTTGTTGTTCCATTCAATTTATTTAAGTCAGTTGTAGTTAATGCATTCTCTAACATTTTCCCCGTTCTTGGTGTTGTTTCTGTCCCGTGTTCCTCCGTAAATGTACTTGTTTTCTCCGTTACACTTGAAAATACTACAATTTTTAAATCAATATCTTCTTCCTCACTGCTATCATCCGATAATTTAGAGGAATTGTTTATGATTATGATCGATGAATTTTCTTTGCCAGTTTCGCTCAATCCATTTGGAACAACGGGTGGCTGACCATTTTCAAACTTATTTTCTGTTTTTGGTGTTACACCTGTCGTATGTTCCTCAGTAAATGTTGTTACGAGTCCAGTTTTATTAGGTGCATTTAAACTATCAGAATTTAATGTTTCCTCATTGGTCATAGATGTTACTTTTGAAATATTATATAACTTCGAGGAATCACGTTGAGTCGAAGAATTTGCTGTTCCGTCAACATTCTGAAAGTTACGGGAAAAGGATGGTGATTGATCATTCTCCAATATTTTCCTTGCATCAGAAGTTGTTTTTAATACATATTTCTCAGTAGTTGTGGGTAGTTGCGCAGTCGCAGTTGATAGTAATGAGGAATTTGAATCTATTTCTTCTTCTGTTGGAGTAGATGATGTGTTTGAAGTGTTGGCAATTCTCAAAGAACCATCTGAATTTTTTCCATGTTTTCTGAAGCTGCTTGAAACAGGAATAGATTGACCATCTTCTAATGTTATCTCTGTTTCCAATTTTGTATTTGTTGCATTTTTCTCAGTGTCTTTTGGTGCAGTTGTATTTGAAAGTATGGAACTATCTGATTTCCCTTTTTCTTCATCTCTGGAAGATATTATAACTAAAGAGTTTGATGATTTAAGCGAACTATTTGGGATTGCTGAATTTTCAATTACTTCTCCTTTTGTGAAACTAGCAGAACTAGTGGTAAGCTGACCAATCTCTAATTTGTTATCTGTCTCATCCATAGTTGTTGGAATCACT
The DNA here is from genome assembly GCA_034698565.1 of Campodea plusiochaeta. Classification (NCBI taxonomy): domain Eukaryota; kingdom Metazoa; phylum Arthropoda; class Diplura; order Rhabdura; family Campodeidae; genus Campodea; species Campodea plusiochaeta. The sequence continues at coordinate 3,706 of JAQIWE010001519.1, forward strand.
TCGGTGACTGCAGGTATTTGTGTATTTGCAGTCGACGGTAAAGGATCAACTGTAAGTGTTGTTTGGGAAGATGCCGATTGAGTAGCTTGTTCAGTTATTTTCTTTGAGTCAGTTATAGTTGCATCATTTAAGTTCTTTGGCCCAAATGTAATTATTTCATTTATTATCTTCGGTTCAGCAGTAGTTACTTCATGTAAGTTATTTGCTTCTATTGTTGTTGCTTCGTTCAACTTCTTAGCTTCTTTCATGCGGTTAGCTTCAATTGTAGTTTCATTCATAGTCATCTCATTTAATTGCTTTGTTACAATAGTAGCTGATTCATTTAATTCCATTGTACCCATTGTTGTTATTTCAGTTGTCTTCTTTGGTTCAGTTATAGTACTTCCTGCCTGAGTGAATCCATCATTTATAATTCCAGTTGGCAAAGGAACTATGGTTGCCTTCCTTTCTTCTGTAGTCACGCCTTTTGGTGGTTTGATTGTTTCTTCTGTTTTTGCTGAACCTATCATACTATCGTTTCCAGTAATCAAAGCTTTCTGTGTTTCAAGCTGTACAGTCATTGGCTCAGTTCTGTTACTTTCAGTGGTTGTTGTGTTGACATTTCTGTTACTTTCAGTGGTTGTTGAGTTGACATTTCTGTTACTTTCAGTGGTTAATACACTGGAAATTCTATTACTTTCAAATATGATGCCAAGTGCAGATGTTGAACTGTTCTCTGTGATGTTAATCTTGGAAGACTTGTCAGTTACAACCGGTTTCGTTACTTTGGTAATGTTTTGAACTGTTGGAACTTGCTCACATATATAAGGCAATTCTATTTTATCACACTTTCTTTTGTGCCAAAGTATGTTAGTGTTTACTGCAAGTCCATGGCATTGCTGGTTTTCTTTTTTCAATTCTGTGGAACTCTTCCAGTAATCATCGTAAACAGATTCATTGTAATTTTTCTTGGTTGCCTGATACGTTATCTTCATGTTGGGACCAAATTCACCAATCCACCAGTCTGATTCCAATCCTGAAAGAGAGAGACTGAATGAGCAAAATACGAGTAACATTTCTTAATTATATTTCATAACATCACGTAAAGGATCAAGTCTATAACATGATTACACAATTATAATAAATAAAGATTTAAGTAATTTCCCAATCCTAATTTATAAAAATACACTGTGATTACAGTGCCACTAGATACTTACTTTTCACATCTTTTTTCCTTTTGATATTTTGATATTCGGATTCAATTAAAGAACGTAGCTATTATATATATTTTATAGTTTGTGTGGAACTTAATATTTCCCATGTTGGTTATTTATGACAATATTTTGTGTTTCACCGTGTTGCAAAACGAAATAATTGCTGCAATATTAATAGGTAATTAAGGTCATTTTTCTGCCTGAAAGCTAACTTTTCATATTTCTTTCACTAATATATCTTTCACAAATTCTGAAGAAAGGAAAAAACTATTATTTCACTAATAATTATATTACATTCAGAATATTAATAATAAATTGCTCATCACAACCATAATAAGACTGAAATTGGTTACGAGATATTGAAAACAGATATATTCTTGTGTTTTAATCATTTACAAAAACAATGCATTTATGTAGGTTTTTTACCTTCATAAAAAAAAGTTTTTTTATCACATTTCCAAAGCAAATTCAAGGTTATACCTTGCAACGTCATTATGTATGAGTGTGCAGCTAAAAAAGTTTTTATAACCAATTTAATGAGAAAATTTACAGTTCTCGTAGCTAATTTTATGATTTCATATTATACCGTTTTGTCAACGTATAAGTTGTGATTTCAACTACAATGCTTTATGCAAAATTAAAATTTATTTAAAAGATTTTATTAATAAAAGGAAAACAAATCCATATTTTGGAAATATATAAAGAAATCTAGAAGAGACCACAAGAATATTTTCGGAACTACATCTTACGTTTAACTTTTGCCAAGAGTTGCTTCAGCTTTTCAACTTTATCCATATTTTCAACTTTCATGAGTTTTCCGTTTAATTGACGACATTTTTCATCCGATGATTTCCAACTTTTCAGATCGGAAGACAAATAGATGCATCCAAATTCTTTGAAATCAAAGAACGGATCAATACATGGTTCTAGGGAATCTGAAAAAAAAAAAAAAGCAATATCAGTGTGACTGGCCTTTCTTTAACCCATTTCCTGTTTCTGAAGTTTTACCTGTTATATGTTCCTCAGAAAATGTTACTACTGCAGTTTTATTAGACATGTTTGAATGATCTGAAACTGCTGTTTCTTCATAGGTTTTAGATGTTACTTTTGAGATGTTCAGTAATTTCATGGAGTCACGTGAAGTCGAAGAATTTTCTGGTTCGTCAACATTTGTGAAGCTACGGGAAAGGGTTGGAGGCTGACCATTCTCCAACATTTTCTCTGAAACAGAAATTGTCCTTAATTCATATATTTCAGTAGCGGCTGGTAGTTGAATAGTTGCAGTTGTAAGTAACTGGGAATCTGAATCTATTTCTTCTCCTGTGGCAGTGTTTGAATTGTTGACAAATTTATGAGATCCATGTGGATTTTTTCCATGTTTTCTGAAGCTGCTTGAAACAGGAACAGATTGACCATCTTGTAATGTTATCTCTGTTTCCAATTTTGTATTTGTTACATTTATCTCGGTGTCCTTTGGTGTAGTTGTATTTGAAATTATAGAACTATCTGATTCCCTTCTTTCTTCGCCAGTGAAAGTTGTTACAACTGAAGCGTTTGATGATTTAGAGGAACTATTTGGAATGGTCGAATTCTCAATTACTCCCCCTTTCCTTAGACTAGTAGAAATAGTGGGAAGCTGACCCCACGGTATAGCTTCATCTGTATGTGCTGTTTGGGAAACTGACAGCTCTTCGTTTATTTTCACTGAATTATCTGTGGTGGCGTCAATCAATTCCTTTGGATTCACTGTAGTTGGTTCTTGTATTTTCATTGAAGGATTTGTGGTTGCGTCAATACCGGTTGTCGCACTTTCTGTCCGAGTGAATCCATCAACTTTAATTCCAGTTGATAAAGGAACCATGGTTGTTTTGCGTTCTTCTATAATCGCCAGTATCGATGGTTTGGTAGTTTCTTCTGTTTTTCTTAAACCAATCATACTTCCAATTCCAGTACTTATACTTTCTTGTGTTTCAATCTTCTCCCCAATTGGCACACTTGTAGTAGTCTTCATACTACTTCCGTGTTTGGAGAAAGCAGTTGGTTCTTCTCTTGATGATAAAGCAGCTTCTGAAATAGGCTCAGCTTTTCTAGCTTCATCAATACTGCTGATTTGATTATTACTTGAAGGTATAATACCACCAGACAATGTAGTGGCAGGAACGTCTGTTACCAGTGAACTCATTTCTTCAACTAACGTTCTTTCAGTTACAGATGGAGAAGTTTTAATATGAGATTTTCTAAATGAAGCTAAAATCGGCTTATTTGTAGCATTTCCAGATAATGTTGAAATTTCACTATTACTTGAATTAGTTACACTTTCTGTTGTTGTTATATTGACATTTCTGTCTATGTTAGTTATGTTGACATTTCCGCTCATTTCAGTTGTTACGTTGACATTTCCGTTACTTTCTGTTGTTGTTATGCTGACATTTCTGCTACTTTCAGGAAGAATACCCGTAGTAATTGAGCTGTCTTCTGGGACGCTAAATATTGCGGACTTGTCAGTTGGAACCTCGGTCGTATTTTTGGTAATATTTTGAACTGTAGGAATTTGTTGACAGATGTAAGGCAATTCTAATCTATCACATTTTCTTTGATGCCAGAGTATGCTATTTTTCACTGTAATTCCATAGCACTGCCGGCCATCGTTTTGAAATTCAGTGGAATTAATATAGTAGTCATCGGAAACTGGTTCATTATAATAATTTTCCTTCGTTGCCTGAAACTTTATTTTCACGTTTTGACCAAATTCACCAAGCCACCACTCTGACTCCTGTCCTGAAAGAGAGAGAGAGAATGAGTATTTAATAATTATTCCATATTACCGAAAGACCAACATATTTACATAGTAAAATTCTAACTTCACTATTATATTACTATCAGAAAATGAATAATCACATGATAATCAGAGGAAATTTATGGACTAATTCTTTGTCCTATTATTTACAAAAACATTAAATTTCTTTACACTTTTTCACTTCGATCAACAAAAAAGACTGGTTATTATTTCCGAAGTTAAGCAAAGCAAAATAATACTATATGTTACCACGCATCGTTATTTATAGCTTGTGTTAACAATTACGTAGAATCCTTACTCATTAAACATGAAAGTTTCATTAAATCTTTTCATTATTTTGGAAGTATTATTTTAATGTAGTGAAGAAGACACCAGTAGAATATTTTCGGTATAAAGCTTACTATTAACTTTTTCCAAGAATTGCTTCAGCTTCTCGACTTGATCCAGATTTTCAACTTTCATTAGTTTCCCATTCAATTCATGACATTTTTCTTCAGATGCATTCCAAGTTTTCAGGTCGGTTGACAAATAGATGCATCCGAATTCTTTGAATGCAATAAACGGCTCAAAACAAGACTCTTGAGAAGCTGAAAAAAGTAATATTTAATGAAAAATTTGAAATTATACTAATCCACATTGAAGACCAGGCGCCAAAACCAGATAGCTCCAATATTGAGTATGTTGGAAATCTAATCCAAAATTATGATAATGCAAGCAATACATTATTGTTATGTTTATTAACGTAAATTATATGCTACAGAAAAAAATACATTAATTTTAATTTTTTAATATATGTCTTGGGGTATATTACACTTTGATGTAGATGGAATCTTCCTGCATGCTCACAACATGAACAATATCTTTATTCGGTAAGAGTTTTGACACAATAAAATAAAATGTTGGTTATGATTTTGACATGGACCAATAATTTTCTTCCAGAGTAAAACCAAATTTACAGTTATTAAAATCAATTTTCTTTATCAACATGTGAAGCTATATGGTTAGAAGCAGCCAAAGCACAATAGGATAATTTCCAACAAAGGAACAGAACTCACCTGTTTTTGACGCTTGATCCTCTGTTGTGAACATATTTCAGAATAGTTTTTTTAATAATATAAAACAAAGATTATATCTTTAGAAAAAAGTAATTTTCTTTATTTTTAATCAAACCTGTAATTACAATGCACTCTCAAAATAAAAATATGACATTTTGTTATGTTGCTGACGCTGCAAACCAAATTCACATAACGTCTTTGTAGTAAAAATTGCATTTTTTTTTATATATTTCATTAATAAAACAAACTAATTTATCTCTTACGCATAGTGTGAGTGTCCGTTACATTTGGCACCGTTACTGCAGATACCGAACTTTCCGTTACTACAAGTACAGGACTTCCAGTTATTACAGGTGCCGGATTTGCCATTACTGCAGGTGCTGGACTTTCCCCTGGAACTGCTGGACTTCCAGTTGCTGCCTGATTAGGCTTGGTTACTATTAAACCTTCTGTTGTTACAAGTGGACGTTCTGTCGTTGTTACTACAGGAGTTTCCGCTGTTATAACAGGACTTCCCGTTGTTTTTATTGCTGATGGCTGGTTGTTGTCTTCTGAAGAATTGTCTTGAGCACGATTGGATTTTCGAGCAAGATCTGTTGGTTGTGTGGTTTTTTCTTTACTGCCCTCTGAACTTTCCTCTTCTGCAGCTGTAGTTACGTGTGGCGCTGCATTTGTAGCATCAGGTACTTCTGCATCTGTGGTCGCTTCTTCTGATTTGTCACTGCCCATTTTACGGAACAGCGCTTCACCATTTGACGTTACAGTCCTCTCGCTTGTTACAGTATCTCCTAATCCAGTAGTTTCAACATTTTCTTCGCTTGTTTTTGTGGTAGTTTTTGTAACTTCTTCACTTGATGTTGCAGTTGAATGTGCGTTTGTTTTTTTGTTTCCTGATTCTGAGGAGCTTGATTTGTCGCTAGTGTTCGAAGTTTCTTTAGAAGAAGTACTTGTTTTGACCTTAACTTTTCTGTTTCTGGATTCATCGCTTGAGCCAGAAGCTTCTGAAGAGGTTGTACCCTTTTTTATTCCAACTTTCTTGTTTGTCAATTCCTCATTTGAGCCAGATATTTCTATGGAAGATGTACCTGTCCTCGCCTCAACATTCCTGTTTCTTGACCCATCGTTTGAGCCAGAAGTTTCTGAAGAAGTTACACTAGTTTTGATCTCAACCTTCTTGTTTGCCGACTCTTCATTTGAGCCAGATGTTTCTGAAGAGGTACTTGTTTTGATTCCGATTTTCTTGTTTGTAGATTCTTCGTTTGAGCCAGATGTGTCAGTGGAGGATGTACCTGATGTGGTTTCAACATTTCTGTTTCTTGTTTCATCGTCTGGGCCTGACGTTTCTGAAGTGGATGTGGCAGATTTGGTTCCAACTTTCCTACTTGTTGATTCATCACTAGAACCTGAATCTTCCAATGAGGGTTTACTAGATTTAGTGGTGCTGTCAACGACTATAGCTGGTGAACTCATGTTAGTTACTGCTGGAGCAATCGCCTTAGTACATGTGGTTCGTTGTTCGGGGGTTAAGGACTTCTTGGCTTGTTCGATTGGTTCGCATATAAATGGCAATTCGTTTTCATTGCAGTCGTAAAGATTCCACTTGTATCTTGGAGTCAATCCCACACAGCCTTTTTTCTTAGATTGAATTATAATATCGTCTTTCCAGTTGTCAAATTCTTCGTCAAATGATTCACCTGTGGCAAGCCATTTGTAGTTCATTCCTGAACCAGATCCACCCAACCAATAGAACTGCTCAGGAACTGAAAAAAAAAAAGAGATTATTATTAATCACAAATAATCACCTTTTGAATTCAGTAAACCAATTTCTATTTAAATATACAAGTTTATAACACATGTTTCAGAACTATACGTTCCATCTTCAGACGTTAGACATAGAAATAAAACAACTGATCACATCCGAATGTTATTGTTAAGGTGATTGTTATTAGTAATTTATTTACTCATTGAAAACAAATTTAAAATCATGTTAATAATACTATTAACCGTTAACAACTAATTATAGAAGGTCTTTTTTAATTTGAAGAGAAAGGTTGAAGTGAACAGTGCAATCTATTGTAATTAGCTAAAATTATATTGCCTCATAAAATTTTTAATTTTTAAGTTTAAAAAAGAGTTATTATATTTTTGAACTACATGACTCATTCTAGACTACCTTTTTTATTTGAGATTTAAAAGATTGTCTTTGAACTTATTTAAAACTGATTTAAAATTTTAAAAATGCATATTGACTGGAGTTGAATATCATTATCTGGCATTATTTTCTCTTCCAAGCAGTTTCTACACCTTATCATTATCATCTTTTAAATGTACCCAATAAGAGTAAGGAATAGTCCGAGTTTGATATTTTTCCCCAAAAACGTTATTGATTAGGATTTTTTTTTACATCATCGTCACATATATACTGTTTTTCGAACATTCACAGCATGGCTTACTTTTGGTATCTAATAAAAATCGTTTGACATCGAGTTTCTTCTTTGGTCCCTCCATTTTCACAAGATCTCCTTTCATCTCATGGCAGATACTTCGAGCATCAGCAAAGTTTTGTTGAACTTCCGATAGATAGTAGCAAAGACTGCCATTACGCCGTCCAAAGGGAGAGTTGCAACCATCTCCTAAAAAAGTAAATTATTTTACAATTTCACTTTTAAACATAAATAAATTTGAGTATTCTTGAGGTTTTGAATCATTACGTAACTCTAATTAATACTTTATGATTATTTCAATAGTAGAAATGTACGGAATATTGTATATTGATAGAAATGAAAAACCGAATTCCGTAAAAAGCACTCTGTATATTATAGGACATTACCCAACATGTTTCGAGTTAAACAATTCATCATCAGGAGTACATATATGCAAAGAACATTTTAACTTATTCAAAATTATTTTCATTGTATTAAAATTTCTTCTTCATAATTATATATTACTAGTATTGCGTAATAACATAAATATAGTATAATTCGGTGTAAGCAATAAGCAACATAACTTCCGTAATATTTGTTTGATATAAAGTTTTATAGAATGTAACAACAATAAGAGAATAGCTATTGAGAAGTAATTTTAGTTAGTGGGGGTTCAGATATCAACGAGGACAGGTCTGTGTCCTGCCCCACTCAAAATCCAGAATACAAAGTATATACAGTAATATAGTGATACTGCAGCTGCCTGTGAAAATAAACCAAGGTACGTCCTTTCCTATTAACCCATCCTAGAATACTTATATTGTTGTGATTTCACGAATTTGATCATTTAAAAATATAGTCGTTTGTATGGTAGTAGGTGCGGGTTTTGGCAACATAATTGCTGCTTGAGTAAGTAGCAGTTCTGCCAAATTTAGCAAAATCCCCAAATTCATAAACTGTTAGACTATTTATTTTACGGGATTTTAGCAATTCAAAATTTTAATATGGATACATTGAAAAATCTTCAAAGAAAACAGAGAAAAATTGTTGTGTTACATACCTCAATTAATATCTTGCGTGGTTTCATTGAGCAACTGAATTCCCATTTTCGTGAGAAAAAGCTTGGCAGTCTTATTGAGGTATTAGAATGTATAAATAGCCTAATATCGGAATTAGAAGTAGAGATAAAGCTACAACATGCAGAATTGACAGAGGTAAAGCTTGAAGTTAAAAACTTGTCACTTATTATTAAAAGTAAAGAACAAAATGTGCCTTCAAATGTTGTAGATATTTCAAATGTTGTAGATGTATCTGATAAGAAAGTCGAGGCAATCACAAACATTATTTCTTGTAATGCTGTTGATAAAGATTTGGAATGTGATGACTTCATAACAGTTGTTAAGAGCAGTAATAATAGTAAAGAAGGTCAATGGCATAACTCTCCGAAAGTTAGGTCGAAAAATAAAGCAAATATGTCAAAAGAAAAAACTTTTTCTGATAGGGATTCAGGTAATGAATCTAAGCTTTTAATTTCTGAGAAGGATGTTTCTTTAGATTTAGAATTAAAGGAAGACGGTTCTAATGATTTTACTGTTGAGGTACCTTCTGAAACTGTTTCAAATACAAAGGTACAAATTGTAGGACTACAGTGTTTACTAAAACCTATTAAAAGTATACTTAAAACTAGTTACAGTAAAAATAAAAGTTCCGAGGTAAAGAAAAGGGTTCAGTTCGAATGTTCTAGATGTTTTAAAAGAACCCATACTGATAGTTCTTGTGATAGATATTTGAGGTATAAATATGAGGAAACGCCTAAAACAAGGAAACGTTGCTTATATTGTAGAAGTTATTCACATTTTATTGCAAACTGTAAGAAATTACAATTGAAGAAACAAGTTGTTAGATGTCAAAACTATGCGGGGAATGAAAATCTCGCAAATCCTAAGAGTTCTGTCATAAATAATAACATAAAGCATCAAATATTGCCTGAAAATGTAAAGCTTAGGAGAACTGCTGAACAAAGTGCATTTAGCAAATTTCAAGGAAACGTACATACTTCATTTCCACATAAAGTTAGCACGGTAAAGAATTTATATAGCCATAATAGCGAGCAGTATGTTCCGTATTTTTCGCCAAAGTTATCAAGTATTTCAGAAATAAATAGGTATATGCACATTTTATTTGCAAGGTATTTAAAAGTCTACTTTTATAAATGTTTGGAAATGCAGCGTACGATTTAAGTATACCGTATTTTATCTGTATTTTGTACATAATTTCAATTGTAGGAATTTTTTTTTACTTCAATTATGCTCTCAAAACAATCAATGATTTCTTTGGTACATATTTAAAGAATCCTTTACCATTAAATAGTTTTTAAAGGTGTTATGAAAAATGTAAAACACATTCCAAATTGCTGTCCTTAGTTTACATTTATAATAACAACCATATAGCTATGCACACCGGGGAAAACAATATCAAGAATGTCTGTAATGAAATAATTGCAATGCTTTGACATAAGTGAAATCAAGGTTTTCAATGTATCTATATCCATTCAATTAAACATTCACAAATATATAAATGCTGATCATGTCATATCTAGTTTATTTAATATTGTTGTTACATATCAAAGTTCTTTTATAAACATTAAACTTTCAAAGTGCAGTGTAGGCTAAAATTTAAAACACAACAGTATAAGTTATCCTTTGTACCATTTACCCATAACCATTCATCTGCGACCTTGGTAATGAACAGTATATCAACAAAAACAAATGATTATGAAGGCATGCTGTACTGGAAATAAACTTCTATGGAATCTGACTGAGTTCCTGAAGAGATCAACATTCTTGTCAACTGATGATGAATTTGAAGATGGTAATGGATGGTAATGAAAATGTATCAATGGTCCATGGTTATTCCGAATCTCTATGTTATTGTATGATCTATTCATCTATAATTACGATAATTCAGCAATGTGTGGTCAATGGGAATTGGTTGAAGATTATAAACAAATGCATATTCCATGGTTGATTCACTTGATTGGTTGTGATGGTGTTGCCAAATAAGATGTTTATGGAGAAGAATTCAAATTTTTGGAAATGGTATACGGTATGGTACCAAGAAGAGAATAAGAAACAATATCTGGAGAAATGTGAATAGTACTCTTATAAACAATTTAGTGCTTGAAGTGTTACTTACGGTTGATATTATTTTGGAATTTACGGAAATGATAGATACATTGGTGTGTCATGTGTAGGTACAGATTATGACATAATAAACATTTGCGGTATATGAGACATTCGAAAAATTACAGACGTTCGGAAATGTGATTTTCTGATTAGTTAGAGTATGAACACTAGGTCTACAAATTGGTGAAATTCTGAACATTTTATTTGTGAAATTCTGAACATTATTGGTGAAATAAATAGAGAACAACAATGGTTTGTGAGGAATATTCAGCGTTTTTGGTGTTTTAAGAACATTTTGGAACTATAGTAATGATGGATGACTTGAAGATTAATTGGAATTTGGTATCAACATTATTATTCAAGAATCATGTTATAAATTTAATGGTCGATCGTATAATGGAATATCTAGGCTACATTAGTTTTACATACGATTCCAGATAGGCTAATGGCTGTTCCAGACAGAGTAGATGTGAAGGGATTTTATCAAAAGTTGATTAATCCCACAGAACATTTTCATTGTGAAGAAATATATAGTGGATGGATTATAAATACCAGCAAGCAATAAATTCTCCAGTTGGCGGTAGAGAGTTCAAATTAATATATCAACTAAATGGAGTTAATTATTACATAATAATCATATTGGTATATCAGGGAAACAACGTGAAGTATAAGCTTTTTTATGATCCAAATGTTGGACCCGTCATATATGCTGTGGGTGTAATAGCTTTGGATATTGAAACTTCTATACCGACTTTTGGTAATTCCAATGATCGTTTAACTCCTTATGCCAGATCATTCAATTATGCAGAGTTCCCTGATATGGTAGTAGTTGATAGAGCAGATGGAAGAATTAAAATACAAGTCAGATTGAAAGCTTCTCATAGGAGTGCAATATCGTCGTTTCCAAGGGCATCTGATTTAACTAATTATTTAGAAGTTGTACAAGAGCTGCAAAACTTCCCAGTGACCAGTAGCGTAGCCGCGTAGTACGTTTGTAAGTACAGTCAAAATAGTTACCATTCATTTTGAGATATTTTTAATAAATATCAACATTATTTTACAAGATGGTGAATGGAATTTTGATCTTATTGATCAAGTTTTAAAACTTCACTGAGAAATAATTTTAATTATTGTTGTGCATTGTAATATATTCGAAAAAGAACATCAATAACAAAATCTCTCCAAAATCCAACTGCTTTAGTCTCATCTTGAAATCTATGGCATCCTCTTTCTGACAAGTTGTACATGAA
>JAQIWE010001520.1:0-15608 GCA_034698565.1 Campodea plusiochaeta
TGTTCTTTGACTGCATAGTGTAACATGCTCTGGTGTTTCCCTTTGAATTTACGAATTCTCTTATGCATAATCTGTAATCCCTCTCTTTGCAGAAGTCACTACCAACTTTATATCTGAAATAAGAATAGCATAGTATTAGTTTTGCCTTTTCTGTGAAGGTATTGTTATAATATTATGAATGCGATATAACAACACATCGATTTTGATTTTCGAAAATTGGAGAAAACTCAAGAAAACGGGCTTACTTTACTATCATCCCGTGTTGATCGAATAGGTCAATTTTCATCCTCGGATAGGTCAATCTCCAGTCTCGGATAGGTTAATCTCCATTTTCGGTTAGGTTAGGTTTGATCAGGTTAGGTTTGATTCGTATTAGGTTCGGTTCTAAAATCACTTTTTTCGACCCGGGATGATAGTAAAGTATCCCCAAGAAAACATTTTAAAACATGAAACCTTATTCAGGATTACTTAGTAACAAATTAACTATGGTGCATTCCACAAAAAACGTGTGATACCCATAACTAATACTCTTGATTAATCTGGAACCCTTCCACATTAAAGGTTTCAGATAAGCCTTAAAAAACTTCAAAAGATATGTTGTTATGTTACTTGTTGAAAAAAAATATTGACTTGATAACACAAAGACATTAGAAAAAAATCTGTTAAAAAACTTACCTATTCTTAGCAAATCTTGAATCCTCCATCTAAAAATAGTATTTTCAGTAAAACGCAAGCCAGGAATACCTATCGACGAAAAAGAAGACAATTTCAGAACAAAAGTATAACCGAGTCCTTGACCCTAACACGTTGACATAAATCACACCATTTTAAATTTGAATGTTAATTATTCCCCTGTTTATTGTCTACCTTATAATGACGTTCTTTTAACAGCTTAACACTTTTCAATATTTCTTATTATTTTTAATTGGGTCAACGGATATCATATTATTTCCACTATTACATTTTTTTTATTAATAAAAGGAATATTATTAATCACCTTCACTATAAAGAAGAAAACAGGAAACTGTGACACTTTGAATTATATATTACTTTGATATAATAGAAAGATAGTTTGAGACTCATAAGAATCAATTTTGAATCAATCAATTTTGAATGCGAAATGTTATTGTAGGGAGCAATTTTCCTTTTAGAATAGCTAAATGATTTTACAAAATTTCATTCAAAATTGTGTTATAAACTACAATAACTTAAAGTTCGACAGTGCTTTAAGTTATACTTTTCTACGAGTTTTATTGTAATAATTGCAATTTTAAAAGTAATTGTACATAATTATCAATGTTAATATTTAGATGGTTTTACCCCTAGCGGTCGATACAACAATAAAAACACAAATAAATTTTTTTATTGTTGTATCGACCGCTAGGGGTAAAACCATCTAAATATTAACATTGTATATTGTCCCCCTTTGCCTTCTCTAAAATAAGAATATGTGCAATCAAGAAAAGGGTCTTTCTATAGGAAAATTAGGAATGTGAGTAAATTGTAAAGATATATATTGTAACTTTTGATCAAGTGGATTATTATGCTTGATAATGAGTCCACAGAAGAATAAGTAAATGAAGAGAATTCCAGATATTGATTTTTGCTTTACAAATGATCATCGAAAAAGTAATAAATATTAACATCCCTAAAAATTCAAATCATTATGGGATATTAGAAGAAATTGTCAAACATTTTTCTTTACAAGGGATTAAGGAGCCTGGAAATGTCAATATATTTTCTACAGAAATATATAATACATAAAAACATGGAAACTCTTATTGCCTTGTCATTAATACAATAAAAATTAATTTTATGCATCCTTTCGAAAACAAACACCTACACTCGAGAAAAAATTGGGGAATTTTTAGTCTTAGAAGCGTCTTCACTCGAACAAGAATGTTTGACCATGACCTGTTCTATATACCTAATACATGTTTTCAAGTCATCCTATACTCTTATGGATTCTAAACACTCTTCTTGTACTAAGTAACAATTATTACTAACTTGTTAAGTTTGTCATTTTTTAAAAACAAACATTATGAAATAATGGTAGAAAGAAAGAGAAATATAATTGTGTAAGTTAATAATATATTTTGTGTTATTCGCAAATATAGTTTTTGTAGTGTTTTGAAATGGTACTAATGGATAAGTGATTAGTCAATGACAGATTTTTACGAAATGGGAAATGAAAGGGTTTAACAAGGAAAGAAAATATGAAATGAGTAAAGATCTGTAAAAATAAATAAATAAATGTAAGTTTATTTAGTATGATATTAACATTCACGGTACTGGTGATTTTTTATACATATTCAGTTCTTGATTTAACAAGTTCAAAATACTAAATTTGAATTCTACAAAAACTATGTATTTTTTCCGAATGACTATATCAGCATTGAACGATTTATATAATAACAGCCTATCAATCAATTTATATCTTTTGCATTTTCATGCAGATAAAGAGCAGAATTTCATATTTTAAAAATCCAATAAAATGATTCTTTCGTTTAAAATTAAAGCTATGTATTTCTTTGCCTTTTCTCAAAATGTTTTTTTTTATGTTCTATGAAATATCATTCTCCATATATTCCTATTTTTATAATGATGCATTGAAACAATAAAATATTGCAATTGTTTTGCAAGATAAAAATATTCCAAGCAAGGATATTGAATATCATAATTTAAAAATAAAAATAACAAATAAATAATAATGATGGCATAATCACTGACTCGCACAAATAAAATAAAGAAGAATCCAGGTCGTTTCATTGATTTGTCATTTTTTCCCTTTCACAGTAGGTTTCCATGGACTCTACTTTAAATTCTTGGTATGTAATTTTAGGCAATTTTTGTATTCATCCCAACCAAAAAAAACAAAAGAACTACACGAATACAAAAACATTAATGAAGCCCAAACCAGTTTAAAAAAACATGTGAACCGTGATGTAACGAATGAGCATCTTAAAACTGATCGAGTATCACGTAAAAAACGAAGATAATATTAATTACATCTGAGTACCTCGCACGTACAACTATACTTTCCCCTTTTTTCGTAAAGATACATTGATGGTGATGTAAAATAAAGATAATATGCTTCAATGAAATTTTTCTTCGTTTTTCTCACATGAATAAAATTCCGCAAGACTTCCGGAGATACACGCAAGAATTATAACCTTATTTTATTTTTAATGTTTATTTTTACCTCAGATTAGGTTAGAAGATTAATTTTATGTGGTCTTTGAAGATAGGAAAATTGAGTTTATGCGGAAGCATCTAATTTTAATTGTTGTTTAAAAGTAAACTACTTGAAAACTACTGTATGATGCTGCTAAAAATGGTTTGTTCGTAGAATGACCAAGTATATAATTATGGTCAATTTATGTAAACTCTACAACGATTTAGTATGCTGGTTAAATTGATTAAATCGAACCTAGATTCGAACCCTAATGGCCCATAATTTGTTAATGAAGTATAATATGGACATGAAATCAAATGTTTTAAAATATGTTAAACAGTATTTAATATTTTTCTTGATATTGGGATGAATTACAGAAATAATTTTTACAGAAGACTAATGCAAAAGACTTCGAACATTTGAAAAACAACCCTTTACAAATATCATATCTTTTTGTTTTTAAATTCGCTAAAATAAATGTTTGATGACCGTATATTTAAAAGATATTGACACATTTCAATTTGGAATCTACATAACTTTAAAAAATTGCTAAACCCGCTATCACAAAAATTCTTTGAAACATGAAAAACCTTCTACTTCCAGTGATTAAAAGCATATTTATTTCTCTAATAACTCAAAAGTTATCTAACTATACAAGTATAACACAGTTCGTCGACTTTGCAGATATTACCTAAGAACTTATAGTTCATTAAACTTGAACCTTTTGCATAACGATATTTATGATAGTTTTCCATTTGGATGAGCCTAACCAATGATTTTGACTGATAGTGGATGTTATAACTTACTGCATGGTTTGTAAACTTAGATATACTTTCCATTTCAGTAATTTCGTATTCGAGGGCTACCGAAATTTTCAGAGGTTATTGCAGCTTCTCTCATTGGTTTGATTCTTACAAGTTTTTTTTTCAGTTGATCACATTTTCATTCATTGAAACATTCGGATTTAATCTTATAAATGGAATAATACTGCTGTTTACTTTTATTTGCTCAATGTCTGGATTTCATTTGTTTCTCTGTGCAAAGAATAAGTTTTTTTATGAGATCAATGAGAAATTGAGAATCATTAAATTAGAATTTCAGTAAAAAACGAAAGTCTTCGTCAGTGTTATCTGCCACAAAGATATTTTATAATTCGATTTATTATACAAACATGTATTTAGGAAACGCATAGTCAGCGCAGTAGATATGTAATCTGATGAACTATGCGAGTTCGAGTCTTCACGCACCCAAACCATTATTTTTCTTCTATTTTTTATAACTTTTTTATGTATATAAAGAAGTCTATTCTATCAATGGTTTTGAGAAGATTACATAACATCTAATTGGCACAGTGGAAATAAAAGCAATGTCTTCTCCAAAGTTGTAATCGATAAATTTTCTACAGAAACAGAAATACAATTCTTATTAAAGAAGTATTTTAAATAAATTTGCCTCGTTTTCCTACACAGCTTTTTTTCCCTGAGATTTCGAGGTGAGCAGAACACAAAGTGAAATGGGAGCACGGAAAAGTGTGTAGGTAAACGAGATTCCCCCGACTAATTTAAAATACACCTTTAAGTCTATTCTATATTAAAATTATTTTAGAAATTTCATTCTGGTTCAACTCAAATCAAAACTTCGAAAAACTATAATATCTAACCTCATATAACTGAGCTGGATAATTAGGATGTTGTGGTAACATAGTGACGAATCCTTTATTGTTGTAATTCTCCCAATGATGTTGTTGTTGCTGTTGATCTTTGGATTGTTGATGTTGTTGTTGATTTGTTCTATTGTTGCCGTATAACAATGCATTCTGAAGACCAAGTGGTGCCCTGTGAAGTTCTTCGTGTAGGAAACGTGGGTTTAGGTGTACTTCCTGGGGTCGAGGAGAAGAAAATAATTTTGTTAGTAATTTATTTAAATATTGCATAATTTGGAGAAAATATCATCAGGATTAAAATAAATAATTTTAAGGCTCAGAATTTTAGATACAATAAATAGACAGTCAAACACTTTTATACTATTTAAATTAAAAGTACGTAATGGTCTAACTCATTGCGTCAATAAAAAGTAGCAAAAAAAGAACAGATGTTCCCAACACTCTTGCATTTAAAAAAAACAAAGCAAGAAATGAAAATAATTAGTATACTGTATTTATGTAAAAGAGTTCGATTTTATCCACTATTGATTTTTAGTGACAGATATTTTATGTGATTATTATAATTATGCTTGCCCTTTGAAATTTAAATGTATATAAATGACGGGAATAAGGGAATTAAAATTATATTTGAATATTGTATCGTATCATTTTCAACTGATTATCATTTACAAAGAAATAATAATATAATATTGAACATTATCAATGATACTATCCAAAGTATATAATTATACTGAATTGAAGAATTTGAAAAATTCCAGCATTTAAAGTGTTATAGATATCAGGTTTGATTTAGTGTTGAATTAACTTTGGAATAACGAAAATTTTCGTGATGATGTGCTGGACGTTAATATTTGACGTAAGAAGACACAATAAAAATACTATCTTTAGACCATTCTAGCAGATTGTTGATTTATTGACATGTTAAACAATACTTATATCATGTTGTGATAAATACAAGTCAATAATAATTGCAGTGTAAGTATTTTATATTTTACAATTCAGTAACAATTTATTTTAATATTTTACTCTGTTTTGGTAGATTTTAAGAATGGGACGATGATCCCGAAACATGTCAATAAATCAACAGTCTACTGGAATGGTCTAAAGATAGCATTTTTATTATGTCTTCTTGCGTCAGACTTTGGAATAATCATTACTGCTATATTTACTTACAATCAGTCTTTGACAGTATCCAGATTACTCTATAATCAATTTAAATTTATATCTCGTAGTGACTTGAACGGTCGAAATAAACACGTCACTATCTCACTAAGGAATTATTTTTCTCATCAAGAAAAAAAAAGTAAAAAAGTAGTTAGGCACTCATTCTCTCATTAAAGTCACTCGAATTACAACGATAAATATTAGTCTATTCTGCTAAAAGTTTGTAAAATATGTATGAAAACTTTGATAGCAGTTTCAATTTATAAGCTATATAAATTATATCAGTTATATTTCTGTCGAAGTATGCCCAGCAACAAATCTAAATTTATCATTTTGTTCATTTATTTTTAAGAGTGATATTATACCACAAACTATATAATGCATATTCCGATCAATAAAAACGATATACTTTTAATTAAATTAATATAATATAATTAAATTAATATAATCACCAATATACTGTAATTACATCATACATTTCAAAGTCTTAATTAGTAAGAATATATTATAATAATACATATAATTTTTCACACGATGTTTTAGCCTGAGGCTATAATGAAAGAAAAGGTTAAAGATTTTTCCCATCAGCTTTGAGAAGTGTGTCGAACTTAAAATGTGTATTTTTTGTAAATTTATTTTAGCATAGATGCAGAAAACGTGCTTTCTTCTCATCTATATTTTACAGAAATTAAACGTAACGATACATATTAATTTTCAATTAATATATTAGATGTTCGCAAATAACCATAAATGAAATGATTAGTTTTACTACTTTGAATAGTCTAACGCTATTTAGTCAGTTCATTATTTCATTTATATGATGCGTATATATAATTGTTATATATTTAACTGAACTTTTACATTTATCGTTATTATTATTTAACAATTTAGATGTTCCCTATATGAATCTATCAATAATTTATCTTGTTTTTATGCTGTTATACACAAAGAAAACATTAGTCTTGACTCGACAATTTTTCTCATTACAAAATTAGCCTTACAGAAGAAATAATTGAAATGTAAATTTACATAATTTCACACGATACAGATCTAACATAAGTTTAATCTAATGTAATTTTGCCACCTTTTGTTTCAAATTCATGCAATGTTTATTTTATAATGTGTTGTAAATGAACTTTAAGCAATTTTTTGTTCTTTCCCCCTTTTTCTGCAATGGTATTAACACACTCGTTAGCTCCGAGTGTTTTCTTTTTACGGTTGAATGAATGATTGCTTAGGGAATTTCCTGATGCAGAAATTTTTTCATGCTGTTGGTGAAATACTTTTTGGGGTGATTACATAAAATAATGAGTAAAAAGTTTAATCTTTCAGATATTTGATTCATATTCATTAATTTAGTCATAATGGAGTACAAATAAGCACCAATAAAACTGTATATTATAACTGATAATATTTCGACGCTTATGTAACATCATTTTCAAATAATGTGTTCACGAAATACTATAGTTCCCTTCCAAAAATCGACCTTTTTTTTCAAACTGTACCTCTTGAACTGCTGCTTTTCCGTCGGGTTCTGCACGTTCGTTGTCTTTGGTATCGGCTGCGAAAGTAACTCTCCGCGATTGCGATGACGTTTGCGACGCCACGTCGATATCCACCTCAACCGCGTCGAGATCGACTGTCGGTAAATTCTGCGCCGTGAGACGCCGTAAACCAGGCGGCGGGGAATTTCCCGTGCCGCCTTCGGAAGATGATGAAGTAGAGTCTTCATGTTCGCCTAATCGCGAATAATTTAACGAAAATCGATTCTGCGGGTTGTAGAAAGGTTGTCGCGGCACACTGTTGGTCCAACTGCCCCCCGCCACGGAGGCAGGCACTACAGCTGCCGCTTCATTCGGCTCCAGGGTCGCAACTGCTTCTGCTGAGCGGGCTGCGAGTTCTCCACGCCTACCGTATTTGACCCTGACCATTGCTCCATCGTCTTCATCACCGCTTTCAACCAATAGGCGGCGGCCGTTCAAACGTCTACCGCTACGTTCCCATAAGTCTTTCACGGCACCAATACCGCGAAGTTTTTGTTTGTTGTTATTTGTTGTTATATGACGTTGATTATGACGTGTTGTTGTGTCACTGTTGACGCTATCGGTATCGGAATGCAAGGCTCGGGAAAGTCGTGCAACTTGAGCGCGACGGCTGAGACTTGCTGATAGTTCTTTTAGAGCTGCTTCCGAGTTTGTCGAGTTTATTGTATGACTCGCGCCTTCAGTCCATTGTCGATTATTCTCGTTTTCGTTCGGATCGTAACTGAAACTTGTTAAAATCAAAACCGAATCAGTCAATATCGAATCGTCTTGATTATTATTGTCATTAGCAACTGGTTTCGACGAACATCCGTCTCTCGGTCGAACACTTAAGCCTGTTCGAAAATCTGGCAAACTCATCGGCTCGTCACACGCCACTCGATTATCGTACTTCACTCGCGTTATTTTCGGCGACACTTGAATACTCCGAACATAACGCAAGTCCTGATTAATAACAGTAACACCCGAGGACTCGTGACACGGCCAAATCGGTCTCGGAATACAATTCTTATCGTTAGTAGAAATACACCGAACATAATCGGTATTTTGTTGAACGATCCCCGAACTAACATGCCGATTTGTCATTTGAATTTGTCTTTCTAATCGCTGGCTTTCTACTCGAGGGGGAGGTAGAGGTGGTGGGGGAGGGGGGTAAGTTCCCATGTGTACTCCCTCGGAGACAGTAATCACAGTACTTTTATTATTATTATTGTTCCTAGAAGATCGAGAATTACTTCGATGTATTCTATTGGCACTATTTCGACCGCTGCTCGAGTCGGTTTGGTGTCCACTCTCGTATCCGGAACTGGATGTGGTCGTAGCGGTATCATTGTTACGAGGTAGTGACGAGTAGTATGGTTGTTGCGTCATTGTTTGGTGAACGATGACGTCGGTAGGGTCGTTCTCCTCATCTTCAAAAATGGGATTTACCCTGGAAAAATGGAAAAGAGAAAAATAAGATTAGATACTTTATTGTGTATAAAATTTTAATCTTTTTCATACATAATACCATACTGCCAATTTAGTTAATTACATTTCTTTGAATATTATTCATTAATCAAGTATCTGTGAGTATATGATTAAATATTTAAACATTAATTAAAGAAATATCTTACAAATTAATATAATTAATGTTTATTGTGTATATTGATTGAGAGAAAAAATATGAATTAACAACTGACATCTTTTTATATTTACTATTTTTTTATTGAACGAAGTATAAATAATGATTTAAAGAAAACTCAATAATACCCTCGAAGGATCTTCTTATAGTCACTTCTATAATATAATACATTTATTTTCTTTCAGCAAGGGAAATGATATATAGCAATAAGGAAATTAGGTTACTCTGTGGATATTCAAGAATATAGCATTAATTACTGAAGGTAACATCCTATAAAACTATAGTGCAATAATAGCATAGAAACCTAATTCCCACAAACGCCATAACTTATATAACAAATCTCACTATATGTTTACTTTACATATATAAGTAATAGTGATATCGAAAGTTTTAAAGTTACTATTAGTGAATAAAATAATAGTTTGTAAATTTAATTTCTTGTGTGGTTTTATGGTTTCTTATGATTATATAAAACGTTTTCGTAACAGTTTTTCACAAAAAGAATTATTTTTAGTATTTTCGTCATCAGTTCTGCACTAAATGGCGAGAGTATATATGTATAATATAAATTATTCAAAGCATTATTGATAACACTAAAAAGAAAAATAGAAATGCAAAATTTCGCCAATTTTATTAACAATTATTTTAATTAAAATTTAAACTTTAGTTTTGTGAGCAGACTGATGTATAAAATTATATTTTATCTATAATAGATAATAACAATAGACAAGAAGAGCTCCAGAAATTGACAGCTCTGAAAAAAAAAAAAGGCTCGAATCCCATTCGCGACCTTTCTAGGAAGTCCTACCGCAATCCTTCGCCGCAATCCATCCCTACGTACTGGATTTCAACGTAATCCTTCGCAACCTTGCTGTAATAACCGATGCATATCACCACCAAAACGCCGCCCATTATTTGAAAAAAGAGAAAGAACCTGTCCTTTTTATGTTGTAACGCAACACTACATAAGAAGTTTAAGGGCATTCTTACAGAGCCATAGCGAATACCTCTTTTGCACCTAATTACTTTACAGGAAAAGAATTACAGCAGTTCCTCATGATTTTTTTTTGTCATACCAAATTGATTTCATTTAATTTTTTTTGTCTTTTTTCGGTGATTATCTAATAGTTTTGTCGCCACAAGCGGGTCAAGGGTGATTTTAGATGGATTGTTGTGTGTTATAATTAAAAACCGTTTTATACGGATTTGTCGTTTACTTGAACTTTGGAATTTGTTGTTTTGTTTACTATTAGGAGATTTAGAGATTTGTTGAATTTTTGAAGGTACTTTATGAGATAAATCAAAGGTATTATGTTTTGATTTCGATTATCAAAATCTTTGGAATCGTGTCGAATTACTGAATATCAGGAAGTCAGGAGTTGCGAGAAGTGCGTTTCCAGTATAAATCAAAGGAGAGAAATGAAAAAATTACTGGAAGATGAAAAGCTAATAGACATTGTTCTCATTTACATATTTTCTATATAATAATTCCTGTAAATCAGTTACTAAATTAAGTAAAACGTGATTTACCCAAAAATTATTACATCAATGATGGTAAATAAATCAATAGGAAGAAACATAGTAACAATGAAGTTCAAAGAAAATCTTTTAACTATTTGGCAAAGTTATATCATGAGAGAAAAAAAAATTGATTTTAAACTTTGGTATGGAAACCCGTAGAAATGTTTTAAAATATTTGAATTAATCCATTGCTGCTAATGCTGCAATATATTTTCAACAAATTTGTACTAATTCTCCGTTTTTGATAGAACAGTTTTTGTGTATTTAAACCTTCAATTACATTAAATAAAATCAACACTTTTGATAGCACGACTTTATTTTATCTCATCCGGTGTACTTATAAAACCACATAATAAAACGATGCTCAATTAACCCTACGTGAGCATGCCTAATTTTATAAATAGTACCCCTGTTTAAAGGATATTCCTAAATGTGACAGGGCCAAACAAAATTACAACAATTTGTACTTGTAATATAACGACTCGAAAATAAATAAAATTGCTACATCATGTTATTGTCTCGCTCGAACGGTCACCGCAGCAAGGGCAAAAGACGATCAAATTTCCGAAGATTTGATAAATCTTTTGGTCACCGGGCCTTGAAAAAGGAACAAAATAAGTATCCGATTTTATTTTGAATTATGTTCGTTTATAGCTTTAATGTTGAGGACATCGTGGAATTTTATCTTGGAGGACCTTGCTGGTTCGTTAGATACTGTTTACCAAGGTATTGCACGATAGTATGTCGTTTCGAATAATTATGGAAGGTTTTTGCCAAATTTTTAGAATTTTAAGATCATATCTGCAAACTTTAATTTCTGCTAATTCGGAAACGAAAGGACATTACTCTTTCTTAGTCAGAATCATACAATCCAATTTCCAGAACTTGTACTCATTTGTTTTTACAGACGGAAATTCGACAGAAGTCCGAAAATATCATATCTTGGAAAATATTATTTGGTAGACCCCAGGAACTTGCTAGTATAACCATAGACTGCAAATATTCCATGAAATCGCCATATAATTCTGAATTAGATACTGTTAGTTTCAGTGGAAATATACCATCTATCGTGAATGATACGTTAATTTTCGACATGACGAAAACTCGGTTCTATAAACGTGTTATTGATATACTGTGTAGCTGGTCAAAACGGTTCGCGCATTAGGATAACTACCGTATACGATCTGTAATGAATATTTTGAAATTAAAATAAAAATCAATGGATTTTTTTAAATTTATATAAGAAAGAAAATACAAATATAATGCTTTTTTATAACTAATATCCATTTACTTGATTTATAACTTTTTTTGTTCATCGTCTCTCTGATGTGTGGGCAATCGCTTCAATCATCTAAGATTAGTTACTCTATTATACGGAAAAAACATTTTACAAAATGACTCACTTGACCAAATTAGCTACACACAATGCAATTTTAATAAAACAAACTCATTATATCAATCTGATCCTTTCTCAGAACCAATTTTATCTCATTCGTCATAAAAAAATCTGAGAGATTAATACAATCTGATTTCTGTGAAAAAACTTATTCATCCTTATATGTTATTTGCTCCAGTGATTTGCCGTTCATTGACTCTGATTAACCACGAAAAAAAAAGAAGAGCAAGAAAAAACATAAAGATTCTTCTCTTGGTTAAAAGTGAGATCTGATGGTACTGAATTAATCAATTTAGTATAGTTTATTAAAAGCGGAAAATGTATTATGGTAACAGCACTTTCTGTGCGTCGCGGTAGATAAGGTTTTATGTAATAGATAGGACGTTATAAACAGAAGGGGAGAATGATCTTTAGGAATGTTATATATTGAAAGAAATCACTTTTTCAATTATAGAAGACTATTTATTTGATGATGATTTTTTTTAAATAAAGAGACAATGGAATTTGAAAATAACTTTGCAATTATTGATGGTGATTTGATATACTGTAGTAATTATTTATTTGCGTTTGCAAATTTTCTTAATTATTAAAAACAGAAACTTCATCAGTTCATAACTATTTTTGAAATTTCTCTTAGTAAATTTACGTTGAATTTACAAAAAAAAATACCGATTAAACATTCATTGCCTACTGAAATACTGTGTAAAATGAGAAACGTGTAAGTAATATGAGAGTTATACCTAGAAGTAATAAGGAGATATTATTTACTATAAAGTAAAAAAAAAATATCATAATAAATATTGAGCAATCAAATAAAGGAATTGATGTTCTTCAAGTTTCAAGATGACAATATTGAAAATTATCATTACCTTAGAAATAATGCTAATTTGATATTACAGTGATACAAAATATTCCTGAACACTTTGAACAGTCTACACTTACAAAATATTTTGTTCAGCAAAATAACGAAACTGAGAAATTAACAGTAGTTTCTTACCTCCGAATAATAATTGGCATATCACTAATCCTCAATCGATTAACTAAACTAAATAAAATAGAAAGTACTGTAAACACCCATGCTAGAGTATGATGGAGCGAGTTGAAAAACTGATGGTTCATTTCTGAAGCATCTTCACAATAATACTCACCCCCCTAACTCCCCAAAAAATCGAAAAGTTTGAACCGCATCGCTACCTGGCGCGTATCGGACGTGTTAGTTAGGAAAGTAACCATCCGAAACAACATCGAAATGAGGAGGATCGTAACTAAGTTTTTTTTGCCTAATTAATATGGATTTTGATTTTGTAGAGTATCTTACAACGTAAAGTAAACCCATGTTTATTTGACCAAACCATCAACACAAATTGTTCCGTATAATGAGATATATATTCGAATATACAAACTATAAGGATCAAAAACTTTTTTGTGTTGTATTTCCATATAATTATATCGAAAGTTAGGAGCAAAAACGTCATTTTGTGTATTTTTTCAACTTCGAAATATATGAATAATTAATTGCAATTTCTAACTTCAGTGTTTTATTTAGAAGGGGCTAAATAAAATCGAAACAGATCTACCCGTTTTTAGAACTTTTTTCTCTCTTCATGTTCAAAAATTATTTTATACGTCAACAGTTTACAAATTCCTTAAAACTATACATCACAGAAACTTTATAAATATACTGCAATTTTGCAAATATATAATGAAATTATACAAATGCACTAAATCAGCAGTGTTAAACTAAGCTCGCGTATTATTTAGTTAAAACTATACGGAATACTCGTAGTTTGAAGACTTGGAACTTCACTCATTTGTAAAGAAAAGGAAAAAAAAAAAAGAAATATATTCTAAATGTATTTTCATATAATCATTCCATCCATATACTGCTTTACCAATTTATAAGTTCTATATGTCAGAACAGATTCTCCCAATTACATCATCCTGCGTACGGTACTTGCCCATGACAGTGAAATTGAATGCTCTGAAGTTGTTGTACTTTAAAGATCTGTAGTAGTACCAGAAAGATTTTCTTTCACACTCCTTGATTTTACACTTATTGCTCTAGCAGATGGGTGGATTTTTAGTTCCGGAAATCTTTCGTTTTTAACTTCCGAGATGATTTGTGTTGGATCCGTAATCATTTTATATCTTCATCACGAGTTAGGAAGCTACAATAAGACCCGGATTTTAGTAAAAACAACCTAAAATAGTTTTTTTAACAAGATAGGATTGAGATGAAACTTTTTAATTGATGCTACTTCCTTCTTTTTTTAAATTCAAATTTTATTTGAAACTATAAATTTTCTGAGTTGAAAAAAATTCTATATTTTAAACTTGTACAAATTTAAAAACACATCAATAATGGCACCATGTTTGTTAAATTCTTATTTTATTAAAAAATCATTCATTATTGATAAATCTCTTTACTTATATTTCTTTATGGTTGAAAAGCTTCCGGCGTTAGCGAGATTTCTTCTTTCATTTCCATTCACAGTAATGTTTCACATATATAATTTCTTACAAGCATCAGTAAGCTCGATAGCAATAAGTGAATAAATTAAAAAATATTAACGGTAATAATAAAATAAAATAAATGAAGACTGCATATAGCTACTTTTAACAATATTCATATCACAAAATCACGACGAAATACATGCCGCGAGAGTAGACGGATCTTCAAAATTTCACGCTCACGCCCAACTAAATTCAACCCGACAGCAATTTTAATTTGAAATTACTTTATATAGCAGAAACATTTTAAAATCCGCATTCTTTAAAAACATATAACCTCCGAAATTATTCATCTCTTCAAAGGCGTGGGCCTATTTTAAAAAGACTTTCAATTTCACCGAAATAATCAGAAAGGCCGTTCTGTTCCATAAATCAGGATAATGCCTCATTCAGCTGTTGCAGTCACCAGTAATTTGTTAGTATTTCGTTCGTACAGCAGAAGCGGATTTGATTATTGGAATTGGTGGGAGTTTTCTGCGTTGGTGGAATTGGTTTTTCTTAATTTGGATAAATTAATATTGTTTTATTGACGTACATAAATTTTACAACTTTTAATTTGGCAGTTCTCTTAAGTACTGAAGAGCCAATTATAAGATGATTCCACCAATACCCCAACATTTTAAATGAATAAAATAAACATTTTTTTAAGTATAGTGACCAGTGTTCGAAATTACCGGTTGTCCTATTGTCCCAAGACAACTACTTCTTTCAAAGGACAATCATGTTCGAAGAGAAGGTTGTCCTCAGGACAACTAACTTTTACCATATTCAAACAGCAATATTTCACTCGTTTTCATAGATATAATCTATATATATATTGAGATTTTTTTTTATTCCGGCCGTAACAGCTCTCTCTTTTTGTTTCAGAAAAATTTTCTCCGCGAACGTAGTAGTCTGTTTTCGGAGCATTTCTCTGTAGCCGAAATAGGTTGTTCAGAGCATTTTCTGATATCTTTTTTTCTGGGCATTATTCGCTGCTGTATTATGATCAATTTTTGCGAGGCCGTTATACT
>JAQIWE010001521.1:0-15602 GCA_034698565.1 Campodea plusiochaeta
GGATGCCTGCATGCACGCGGTAATATTATAGAGAACGAATTTGACCTTACCTGAGCACTTTTTAGGTTACCCGAGCAATGAATAAAGAGCGTACGTGAACATCAATCACTTTTCCAAGATTGCTTCGTATTTGAACATTTCGTACCACAACTTCTAACATAAAACGAGTGATTTCTAACAATGTATGTTACAAATCAAAATCTTGTAACGCTCACAATTATTGGTTCATAATGCACTTTCATTTCCACTAAAAACAAAATTCCTAGATCGCTTCCTTATAGGGCCTATGGTACCAGATTCCGAAGAATATCCTCTGAAATTTTCAGGAGTGTTTTTATATCGGATTGAACATTGAAGTTTAACATAGCCTACTAAAATTTCAGATCTCCAGCTTCAAAAATATTTTTTAGTGACCACAGTGCAAGTCATGAATAGGGTCTCACAATTAGGCCTAGCTTACCTTATTATTTTGCTCTTTCAATAATTTATAACCCAATAAAAACTGTTCATATGTACCAACAATGATTTCCATTTTTTAACTTGACAAACAGTCATACACCAACAATCAACCAACACGCACGCCTGCCCTGTTTCAAAAATTTACACTCAAAATTTCCTATCCGACAGAGTTTGAGACGGGAGACAGGGCAAACTGGAGGGGTATGACAATAGAGAGGTTTGGCTTGAAGCTTTTCTACTTTGAACCTGCACTGGAAGGGAAATCCCACGGGAGTCCGTGGGCAGGACGGGAAAGGGCCGTAACGGGCCTTATTTTTTAAAATTCTGCTGGTCGGGACGGGACTGGCCTCATTCTATATTTCTATGGGCCGGGCGGCAGTTGCCCGCCCAAATTAAGCTTTCACCCACCCAGTCGCTGATCCTTGACAATTTTAAATCTGCAGTTTTGTGTAGGCTTACCAGATCTCCTGATTTTCCAGGACTCAGCTGGTTTTCAGCCCTCTTTTTTACCTCCTGGAAGTTTTATAGAAATGAGCTGAAACTCCTGGTTTTTACCATTTATAATGGAAATATGTATTAAAAATTTAAATTTCTACATTTTCACTGAAAAAAATTCTTTAAATTGCTGAAAAATGCTAAAAATTACTGACATGTCCGACGAGAAAAGTAAAAAATTTACGCTCGGGGTTCGCCCTCGCAATGTTTTGGTTATACTTTCTCTTTATTAAGTCACTTTGACGAAACATGATATGATATTTTTCTTCTCTAAATACGTACATAACTACATAAATTGACATACGGATGACATAGGACAATAAGGTAATGGCAGATTAAAGAACCTCCTGGTTTTCAAGTTTGAAAATATCGTAACCCTATCTATGATCTATGATTAAAGTCTGGTAGCAGGAACTCAGTTCCTATGTCCATTTGCTAACAGTGCACTTTTGACGGCACTAATAGTTTCACATGATACTGATTGTTCACTAAGTCTGTTCCATTGTGGCACAATTCTGTTGAAAAAACTGTTTTTCACTGCATCCAGCCTATGGTGCTTGTGATGCGAAAGCGGAATAGTGTTTTAGACCGTCCGCGAAGCACCACCATGGTTGGTATTAAAGGGGTCCACAGTGAGTATAAGTATCAGTTATGTGTGCCACACGCTTCTTTCAGTGGAATACACTTTAGTAAACAATATAGAATCACATATCACTATTATGCTTATCGATATACAAAAGGAAAAAAAGTACAAAAGTATACCTATATTACAGTGATACTATATTGGTAAAATATTGTTCTTATTTTATAAACACTATACAAATGTTACAAAGACTTTATTATGTCTCTCCAGTTAAAGGAAAATTTACAAACGACAATACAATTTGCTGTATTATTTTGTAAAATATCATTACGCAATATTTTTTATCAACATCATCGTAAACAAAGAGTACACAAAACTGATGTAATAACAATACAGAATAATGTCATACACACAATAAGTATGTAATCTACTACCATATGATAAAAGCATTGTTATTTAAAAATTCAAAAGATGTGTTTTCATTATTCTATTTATTCTAGGTTGATGCATAGGACTGAAAACTGTATATTGATAAGAGAATCGTAACAAAACTGATAATCTGTAGTTAAATCTTTATTCCAGTTTCAACTTCTGTAAGTAACTGTTGCTAATCTTATGGTATCAAAATTATAATATTAATCCTACAATAGGTTTGGAACTTGTTTTTTTACACTAATTTAATATATTATGTCATAACATTATTCCAGTATTTTAAGAAGACTGTTATGCAATTTTAATAAATAAATAAAAATGATACCAGCAGTATACGATGTTTTACATTTGCTTTTGTACACCTCAGTGATCAGTGCTGGCATATCACGATACTACGATAACAATAACATTAAGTGGTTGAAAACAAATCTTCAGTTAATTCATATATCGCAACAAGTAAAGGGAACTCTCGTAATTGCAACATTTAAAGAAAACACTATTGTTACCGAAAGATTTGTCACACTATTGATTAAGGAGATTAACGGCAGTATTCCATTGGTAATTATTAATTTAGAGTTCTTTTATAACTTGTGGCAAAACAAAAGTACGAGAAGATCATGCAGTTTACTATGTATGAGTGTTCGTTATTTCCCTGCCTTGCATTTTAAAAACGGACTGATAATTTTAGGTGAGTTTAATCAAAAGAAAAATAGGAATAACAAACTATTTCTATTAAAATTACAACTTCCAACAACAATTGTAATTACACCTAAAATAATGCAGAGTTTTCACACTAGCGAGTACGTCGATGCATTCCCTGTAAATACATTTTTTCTATCTGAATCTCATTCAAGCAATAATTTTAATATTTCCAAAGTGTGTTTTTACTGCAATACAAATATTCATGATCTGAGCAAACAAGATGTGAAAGATACTAGTATTATTACTGGAGGACTGAGATCATTAAATGGCAACGAAATTGTGGGATCACCAGCTGTATCTAACACTGACGCATTGATTGAATTATTAAAGGAGTATATGAATTTTACCATAAAAATCCAAAAATATAAATACTCATTATCGGTTAATACAGTGAACCAATTAGGTCTGCTAGGAATGAGAGTTTTCACTAAACCTTACTCAGTAGACAGAATAGTATTTTACACAGTTTTACCACGTAAAATATATAATGTGTGGCATCACTTACGTCAGTCTTTACACACGGACGTTCTGATACTAACATTCATATTATCTGTGATAATAACATTAGTTATACGTAAAGCATCTAAACACAAAGATATCTTGAGTGTATTTTTTAACTTTATAATTCTTAATACTTTTAGGAACAGCGGAACAGAATTCAGTTTTAAGTCTCAGGTTGCAATGTTCATGATATTTTTGTGGCTGTATAGTTGCTTTTTTCTGTGTATATTTATTGATTCGAAATTCACTGAAAATGCTATCATTGTCGAAGAGGAAATTATGGGTGATTCCTTAAATG
The DNA here is from genome assembly GCA_034698565.1 of Campodea plusiochaeta. Classification (NCBI taxonomy): domain Eukaryota; kingdom Metazoa; phylum Arthropoda; class Diplura; order Rhabdura; family Campodeidae; genus Campodea; species Campodea plusiochaeta. The sequence continues at coordinate 3,471 of JAQIWE010001521.1, forward strand.
ATTTAGTTATTATGAAATACGATATTTATAGTGGTACATGCCAAGCGTGTATTAGTTATTACATAAATGAAATATTTTATCGTGATTTTTTAAAGCCGGTGCTGAAAGAATCAGATAATCCTGACGAATTTATCGTTGCACAAAATTGCCTACAAAAAGTGGTTCAAAATAGCAGGAAAACTGCTTGTATTATGCATGACAATGGTCGTAGTTACAGTATCAAGTCATTAGTAGCAAAATATTACATGAACAGTATTGGTGAACTTCAGTTAAGAATGCGTAGCCCTGTTGAAGCTACTCAGCCTATGTTTGCACTTATGGATTTTACTCGTCGCTTGAAATATTCGTATGATAATTACATAGGCAGAGCTCAAAATGGTGATTTGTATGAACATAACAGTAAACTAAATTATTATTCCAGTCAACTACAACTTTTAAGACAAAAAATCAAATCAGGAAATAGTACTATGGTATATAGAGAACCAGAAACATTTGGTTTAAAAAGTCTTCAGGGAATATTTTTCTTGCATTTGTATCTATGTTCAGTAGCAGCATTGTTTTTAATGTTAGAAATATTTGTAGTACATTGTCATATGGACAAAATTTCTTTACTTGACCTGAAAAAGAAAAAAAGTGTTGCAAAGATTTAAAAATGTCAAACTGTAATTAATTTAAAAACAAGACTTCTGAGTAATAAAGCATCAGTTACTGGAAATAATATTGTGAAATCACTAAAGTACGAATCTTTATTTTATGATAATCTGAAACAATCTTTAGTTTTGCCCTTCTGAAATGGTTCGAGTGAAATTATATACAGTTTGTATCAATATAAACTTATGTAGCTTACTATTTTTTTATGAACGGTAAAATGTTTTACTGTATATTGTTTGTTGTTCAATTAGCGGTAAAGAGGGGAATGCAAGAAATAATGTCATGCTAAAACCAATGGACATCCATTGTTTTCAATTTCTTGGTTGTTTTATCACTGTACTGTGTAGATGTATCTTTCTTAATATATGTTATGAAATTTACTGAAAACTCTTTCGGTAGATTAAATTCCTGTGCGTTATTATTGATTAAATACATCCATATTCATGAAATTACCATAATCTTCGAAAAACATGATGTACGAGTATGTGAACACTCTCTCTAAACAAAATGACTCTTGTTGAATGATATAAAAATAGATCAAAAGTTTTTTATTCCGTTTTTTCTCTGTCTCTTTGTAACCCACAATTCCATTTTCTTTCCCTTTTTCTTGTCATGGGAAAGTGATAACTAAAAGGTTCTGTATATTATTTCAAGAGAAAATGTATTAAAAAAGTGACAGAAGTTCATTGGACTTTGATATATTTTATATAAAGTATTGCTCGTAATAATTATATTGATGGTAATACTATTAAGAAATTGCTCTGCAACTGCACGAATTTGTAGTTAACTTCTATAAATAACTTTTGATCCTTAAGTTGCAGTTCTGATATAAGAGCAACAGGAGAAGCATGCGTAGTTAAAATTAGCAAATATTTGTGTAAAGTTACAACAAAACCAGCTTGAGTTGAACTAAAAAATAAACTCATTGCTAAATTACTCTTTATTGTTTCGCTTCAGAGAATCATTTTGTAGTTAAAGCGTGAGGAAGTCAGTAAGATTATTCTTTGAAGAATACTATACCTCATGCCGTACCACAGAATACTTTATCAAAGATAATTTTATAAAGCTAACACAAAAACTTTTCTTGAAACTAAAAGTTTTTAAGAGAAAATTCTGTATAAAGAAATAAATTGACGTCTATTCAAGATAATTTTTCGAGCAAAAAGAAGATAAAATAGACCTCAGTGGCTTTTTTTTCTTTAAGTCACTTCTTTTAGAAAAGCAGGAAAGGATATTTTCTTATTACGAAAGCAAAGTAAATATTACTGAATGCTGTATTGCAACGACATAACGAACAAAATTGATTTGAATTCACCTGACTGTACAGTATATTGCTATCTCTATAATTGAAAGAGCAAAAAGAAACATGTTTTCTTTTGAATTTTTACTTAGGAACAACTTTTTTCTTGTATACTATAGTGTTTCTATTAAAATTTCATGAATATAAAATAATATTTCGTGATGACATGTATTTTATTTTAATAGGAAATGAACTACAGTCTATGCTGAATTGCTTCCCTTAGAGTGAAGTTATTTACTGTATCGGAAGTAATTACCTATATACGTATCTGTCGTACTATATTATACATTAAAGAGAGCAACATAAAACGAACAAACTTCACAGAAAAGTACTGTGATAATTTCCCCCTCTAAACAAAATTATTGGTCTTTCAACTGGGTGACATCATATTGCAGCACTGTTATTGGAGCTAACGGAGCTAACATCTATTTTTAGTTTGAAAAATCAAAACTGAAATGGTTCTTTAAAAAGAATATGTTTTATTACGAACTGACATTTTATTTTATTTTAATGTAGCTATTTTCCTGAAAACCCTTTTTTAGCTTAGGACTCATATTATTTAGACTTTGCATGTTTTACGCAAAACTAACTAATTTCATTACTTAGATTTTATTCTTAGCCTGTTCCAAGATTACTATGTTTGAAAATGTTAATAATGTGAAAAAAATCTTACGTACGTTGTTGTTGGTCAGAAACTCTTCAACAATTAATATATACGTATATTCATCATCACATCATTAACAACTATATTATTACGTTATAATAATATGTAAAATATAAATATACAATATTCAGAAATTAAAAAAATAAATAAAAAAGAATTCGGTAGGCCTAATGGTGAAGCTTTCAAAACAATGCCTTGGTGATCTATTGTCGGTCGCATCTAATGTATTAACTCTAACATAATTTAATTCAACTTGTTCTTTCATAATTTTACACTATCCAAAATTTAATCATTATTTGATGGCTTTATAGTGTTTTGTTCGAGTCGCTTATACTGTTATATATAGTCCAACCATCCCAGATTCAAGCAAAAAATAAAATTGAGTTGGATTAATATCTCTTTTTCACTTGATCCGTATCATAACTTTCTACTGACAAAAAAATCGTAAGATACATAAAGTAACGGAAATATATAATTAACAGCAAGAGTTATTTATTGTCAATATGAAATCAAATTTATTCATTTGATTTTGTTCACTCTGTCAACCTTTACTCTTTTAAGAAGAGTAAGGCTTCACCGAGCAAGGGTTCACAAAGTTGAACAACATTTGATTCACGTTTCTGATTTTAAATTAAAGTAAACTGAAAACACTTGGCGAAACAGAAATGACAGATGGCAAAAAACAACTATCACAATTGATTGTTTTCTGAATGTTTCATTAACTATACTAGGAAAATATTTATTTATATAAGGTGAAACTACAGCAGCCTGTGTGCAATAAATTTACTCAAAAATGTTATAATGACTTTAATTTAATACCAATAAATTGTTCAAAATCATTATTTTGACCAATGTTTGAAATATAATGACATATCTCCCGTTTTAAATAATATAGAAAAGAAAGAAATAATGATGATGAAAATTTCTCCACAATAATAATAATCAAAGCGTAAAGTTAATTTTGTCTCGTGTTTCATCACTGACAACAATACCGCAAAATAGTCGAAAAGTTTCCATCACACGATCATCGATTTTTGGAAGCCACCAGTGAAAGTTATGTATAGAGGAGAGAATATTTGAGAGCTATCATTGTACTGTATATACGGTATAGTATAGGAACTTGCGAAAAGTCGTGAGTGTTGAGAACTGCAGTGGGACCAGGAGCAATATAAAATGTTTCCAATCATAGAAATGTTGCAAAGGTGTGAATGTGTTTATTATTTAAATTTTTGTAGGGCTTGCGATATATAAATAAATAAATATAAGGAGAATGTGTCTTAGTATTTGATGAGTTGTTTTAACGTGAATATTATTGTGAATGAACATCTTTATTGAACATTGTACATGAGACTGCTAGCCTTTTAATGCATAATGATGATATACATCAAATAACAAAATGACTGACGAAAAAGAAAATGAGTAAATTTATTGAATGTAAAGTTAGTATGCTGCTGCCAATTTTATTTTTCATTCATCATATAAACAGAAGTTATTCTAATTCTAATATGTTCTCGTAATTTTATCAAAAAAGATTGGACTATTTTGTGTATCATAAAAAATGAAATTTTAAGCATTCATTTAGTTACTAACTCGTTATAACTTACAGTATTGTAAAGATCACACTCGATAATTTTAATAGTGATAAAGATCAAACAGAATTTTCAGCATTAAAAAGTACTCACTTAGTGTTGGTAGTGAATTTATTGGAAAAGGGGAACAACCAAGATTGTAACATAAATAGATGTGTATAATTATTGCATATAACTATAAATTTGATCGAATTCGGTATAAATAATGCACCTATGTAAATTGAAAGATGAAAGCTAGTCTCTAAAGCTAATATTTTGTTAACTTAAAACATGTTAAGAAAAACCCAAATCGCGCAATTTATTATTTAATGTAGCAAACTAAAACTACCAATTGAATAAAAAAATTCTTCTTACCATTTCTAAGTGGTAATCCTGAAACTACCATATAAGCATCTCCAATCGTTTCAACCTTGTATACGTCATAATGTTCAATTCGTGAATCAAATAATTTATAAAGCGAATTCAACATAGTTATCACTTCCATGGGAGAACTGGTGGCAGCAATTATAGTAAAACCAACAATATCACTGAAGTAAATTGTTACTGATTCGAAGTTTTCTGCTGGAACCTGAGAAGAAATTGTTTGTATTATGGGTTTGTAACTGTTTCTTTATGTATGATTAGCTTATCTCTCAATACAGCACATAAATTCTAACTCTTATTTACTTTGTACATTAGCTCAACTAGCTTAACTGGTCAAAAATTATTTTCGTACAAACTGTTCAGGATAGTATCTAAATATAATTTATGGATCTTGATACGTACCACGTCATTTCAAAAGAAAAAAAAAATTATAACTAAAAAAAATACTTTACTGTCTATAATAATCTTGTATACTGATACTTGAACAATTGCTCATACTGTAAGACTTCAACGAGTATATACTTATTTCTGCAGTTCACAAAATATAACATCGTTTTCTATAAAATTTGAAAACCTCCTATAAATTGTTGAACACTCTAGTCAACAGCAGAATAATACACTCCAAAGTATAGCTTTAAACTTGAATTACCCATCTCTTTCTACTTTTATTTTCTTTCTCTCTTCGCTTTTGTACTTTCACTGAATTATGCGAGGCAAAAAGAAGTTCAAATTCAATTATAGATGTCCTATATTACGAGAACTTTTTATTACTTGATTTAAAATTCCCTCAAATTAATATCGTGGTTAATTCTACCCTTTGAAGTTTAAAAGAACTGGTAAACCGCTGTTTGATTTATCGATACAAAACAGAAGTAATAAAGATGACCTATATCAATTTATCCGCTCATTTAATATAGAGGAACACTGCAATATGAATTTTCAATCCAGCGTTGTGTTACAATTATTTGGTACTATTGGTAGGCATATAGTTTTGCTAGACTCGTCAGCATAACTCTAATTTTAATATTAAAGATTTTATAGTCAGGACCACATAATTATAGACATTTTATGTCGAAAAGAGTTTTCGAATCATTGTAAAGTAATAAAATAGCATTTAGTCTATTACATATTTGATTCAATTTTTTTGTTTTAAGTAAAAAAATACTTTTTGAATGTATATACCGGATACTCTAAAAATTATATAAACAATGTTACTAAAATATGGATATAATATTCAAATATTTTTGAGGAACTTGCCCATTTCACCAATATAGACAACTAAGGTTATATTTAAATAAATTACATTAGCAACATGTAAAACTGTTCTATAATGACATACTTTGCAAACTAAAGAGTTGCTGTTTGTCCAAAATTAAAGACATTTCGAATCAAATTTCGATGTTCGACTGCTTCTGCGAACGCACCAGAAAATTAATGAATGAATAACCAATTCAATATAATACTCTTTGTTGAATTATGTGATTTACAAATTCACGGTATACACATGTATACGCCTACTTTTTATTATTCCTGTATATACAAAACTAACGATGCTCAAATATAAGCAGTATATAATTTAATTTGTGTTCATTCACATTCAAGAAGTAACGTATTGCATGCAAATTATAAAAAATCGATTCAATTCAATGCTCTTCATATAGTAAGCATAATTTTTATCTACAATGTAATGGAATTACTATAGAGTAAACAATAGAGTTTTATACAATTATATTTCATACTTCATAGCAGGTATATATGTAATTTTTCATTTATTCCGAAATACTAGTAGTATAGACTGATGTTAAAATATTTTTAACAAAATTGGGGTGTTGATTTTTTTTAGTGTAAAACTTTCCAATAAACAAGTTGATGATGATAAAGAGATAAAAAAACATTTGGAGTTATATTTTTCTTCGAAAATAAATATTAGAGAGAACATTTTCAGATACTCTTGTGCAATAAATTGTTACTTCCTGGAGACTGGAATGGTCAAAAAGAAAGGAAAGTCAAAATATGAAGGGAGTTCCGATTTTCTTCAAAGCTCTTACAAATTCGTTAAAAATGTTTCTATAATAATATATCACTATTAAAAAAACTTATTGAATGAAAACATTTTCTCTGCCTTTATTGTAAGAGTCGTCGTTTCACATTTATCGTCATTTGTAAATTGGAAAGATTAAGAGCTGGGTATTTTCTCACAGTGGACTTTCAAATACGTACATAAAAATGTGTGATTTATAAGACCTGAATCATCAGAAATAGCTATAATGATTCTATAACAGTTATAAGAAGATATCATCTCTCAGAAAATCCAATGATGAGGAATCATGCATGAAGCTTGTTCATTTTATCAGCTTTTTCAGCAAATGATAGTTTATAGAATGAGCAAGCATGAAGGTAATGGTTGGTGATAATGCATGATTTTTCTGATGATTAAAAAAAATCAATCCGTCAGTTTGATCAGTCTAAGTGGTTTTAATAATAAAATGAAACAATCTGTAATACGAGGAAGGTTTCTAACATTCATGCAACAGTATACAACGAACAATGAAAACAAAACAAAAAAACATTACTTGTTTTCGTTGTTTAAGTTGTCTGGCAACGGCAGTAGGTAGCATTTGACAAAGTAATCGGTCACTACGTCGTTCTTCTCGCCGCAAATCCTTCGTCCTGGTTTTGAGAACATCTGAAAAAGACTAGTATATATCTGATGGTCAGTTTAACTATTAGTTAACATTCATTAGTTACCCTACTCCAGTTTAGAGAATTTACCTGAATTGTTTTTGTAGCATTCCGAACTAAAAGAATGAGTTGAGGTGAAATTATTAAAACTAAAACCAATAGTACAACTCCAATTATTTGTTGTTTTGCTGCATAACTTATTTCAGCTTGAACCTGTTTCCTGAAAAAAGTAATTTTATGAAATTTGTTTCAAATGAGATTATTATTTAGATCGGGTTACAGATGGATGACAACATCTTCATAGACCAAGTGTATTAACACACCATTAGATTAAAAAAAATATAGGTATATGTTTAGAAAGTCAGAGTCAGCATACATGGACTAATTCACAATGTTTTCCTACAATAATAAACAAAAATACAAATGGATGAAAAAAAATTATACAAACTTTATTGCTGCATAACAGGAGTCTGTATAAAGGAGTTCGTCCCCCGCTTCATTAATCGAATCGGTTTTTGTAAAGTGTGTAATCATATCAGGATATTACATTATTTAAATTGTTAAATTAGTCAATTAAATTTCAGATTTTAAGTTAATGATCGAATTATTCTCAAGTTTTCGTTTTACTGAATATAACTGAAAATTATGAAGTAGATTCACTGGTGCATCAGTTCAACATAAATTTTACAGCGGGTGCTGGTCAACTGCTTCTTTACAGATTTTATAGTGAGGTAGTGGGAGCTTAAAGGAGTATTTTTTTCCTGCGGGAAGCTATCTTTTCCAACACAGCTTATCGGTCTCAAGGGAAAACTGGTACAATAGAGTACAAAGAAAGTAAAACGGGATATGTGTGTTAGAAAAGATGGCAACCCGCTTACAGGTTTACAAGTTTAAAGATTGCTACTCTACTGAGTATTTCATGTGAACAGTAATTTTTTAATAAATTTGGAAAAACAGTAATAAATGTATTTACTTGCAAATTAAGTCAACGATCATGCAATTAACTGAAATATTTTTTCAATACAGTATATTTAAAACAATGTTGAATATTGATGGAGCTTTTTATTTTTGCTATTCTTTAAAATGGGCAATAGTGAAATTTATAGACTTCGAAAAGAACACAAACTAAACACAAATCATAAGTGCATTTTAAATTACTTGAAATAATTTTTCAGAAATTTCTACATCTTCTGTAAGTTACTCGAGCAGTTATAGGTCACGTACTGTAATACTTCAATGATGTGTTCTACTATATATCACTATAGACTACCAGAAACTTTTGTTGGTATTTATTTTGAAACAACCGTATATTGAAATGAGATGGTTTGCTTTAATATTCTATTTGTACGGTAACGTAATTGTAAGCAGAGAGAAGTTGAAAACAATGCAATATATATGCTTTGTGTTTTCCATATATTCAAGATAGAACAATATAATAGAAATAATGTACAATATAGATTCTAACTGTATTATACTCAGAATGCATTAGCAGGTATATTTTGCAACATAATTATGCATATCAATTGAATTAAAATTTATGTTTATTATGTTTGGAAATAATATAAATCTCTCACTGCTTGACATATTGTAATGAATATTTTATTGGGTAGTCTAATAGCAAATAGCATGATATTCATTCAGTGGCAGATTCAACTAGATCTCATAAGAGGGTGGAATATTAAGGGGTATCGAAACAATAAACCTGACGTTAATTTTATTTTTATAAAATTGCGAGAGTGTTATAGATCACAAACAATTATTTTTTGTGGATTCTTATTTGCCGTCATAACTTTCTTCAGCTTCTCTCTTGTTCTGTTGATCACCGTGGAAACTATTATCCCTAACACCACCACGACAAGTTTCTTCCGTTCAGTTTTACATCTGAATATTTTTCCCCTACAGACAAGTTGACAATGCTATTTCTCATGGTTTAAGAGTTGAAGGGTTGCAATAGGATAAGTGCAATGCTCCAATTTTTCGTTTCTTTCGTTTCTATTGTGCCAAATACCACTAATATTGTATTCTATTGCACAGAATAATTGTCATGAAAAAAGTTCACATAATTCGTAACTGTTAATAGTAACATGTTTGAGGTTTTCGTTATGTAACTACCTCGGTAACTACTATAATATTATACTAAGTACACAATTCAACCAGATTTGGGATTTTAGTTAAAACCTTTTACAAGGGGCTTACGTGGTATGGATATAGTATGGAATATGATACCCACAATAAAAAGCTTTTTGACCACTAAATACGTTTGTTACAAAGAGGACAAAAAGTTATCATTTTAATCAGATTTTATTGTTCTTGTTTTATTTTAATCTTTTCCTATCACTCTGCTGATTACACAAAAAGTAGCGCTGATTCAGCTTCTTTTATTTTTCAGTGCATGTATAGGTTATAAAATTTTAAACACAAATTAATGAGGATTTCATTTTGACAATACTTCTAAATAATGAATTGAAAAAGAAAAATACAATAAAGAACAAAACTAACAGTAGTCAAAGGGATACGATAAAGAGAGAGAGAAAAAAACATTTGATCAGTGAAGTTTCATTTCATGTTTTTGCGATTCAAGCTATTGAACACGGCAAATGCAACTAAATTTTATTCCATTCTAAATTACATCAAAAGTATCGGCAGAAAATAAAAGTTAAAAGAAAAATTAAAAAGAGTTAAAAAAAAACTAAAACATCAAAGTAATAACAATCAGATACATTTATGATCAAGCTACTTCGTGCAAGAATAATTACAATATTAGTGAATATCTATAAAATGTTTAAAAAAAATCGAATTAAAAAATGTTAGAGTAATATAGTGTGACACTAAAACAAATTTCAATACAACCACACAGCAAGTCAAATAAGAAAGTATTAATATTTAACTTACATTATTACATCTCTTAGTTTCCATTGATAATTTCTTAATTCCCTGATGAATTCTGTCATGGAGTCGAAATAATCATCAGCAACGAGAATATCTGGACTTCTATTATCGTTACTGTAGATTTGAAATCTCCTGTAAATATATGACCTATGCTTTTTGTAAATAAGCACTAAACTAAGTATTTAATGTCAAAGAGATTTAATTCAATCATTTTTATTCATCGTTAATAGTACTTGAAGTTTATTTTTTATTTAAGATTCAAGAAAAAATACAATATTGTAAGATAGGAAGAAATTGAAATTAAGTCACTCACTCTGAACCCACAAGTTTGTCTCGTAATATGCAACGAATATGAAAATGTCAAATTCTACAAAGGCAATAAACTCGTACGTACAGAATGGGTAGAAAAAAAATCCCATTCTCTCAATGATAATTTAATATTATACAGATAAAATTAGGTCAATATCTAATAATTTCCATCAGTTAACTGATCGCAAAACTGAATGAAGATTGTACTGTTTATTTAATGAACTTCATACATTATTCAGAAAAAAAAACTGTGTTTTAATATAAACAAGGATCTTACTTCATTGATAAGTTGTCGTACTGTAGAAATGTTTCAGTAAACTTTTGATATTCTTCTAATATATCAAGTGAAAAATGTTGTGTTGCATTTAAGTAATCTTGTGCTAACGAATCAAATCGTACGTATTGTGCAAAACTAGAAAGTGAAAGTTTTCCTTTTCCAAAATAATATAATCCATAAACCATAGAGATGCTGAAGTTCTCAATCGCTCGTATCACATTTTTGTAAGCAATTAATAACCTATAAAAAGATAAAAGTTTGGAAAATTATTATTACTTGGCAGAGAGCAAAGTTGTTCTTATTGTTCTTTTAATAAAGTATCTCACTGTAATTATTTTGACTTGTCCTTTTGATTAAAAAAATGTTACTTTATAGAAATAAACATTTCGGAAATACCTTTTATACTGTGATATATATATATATATATATATATATATAATACTATCTATAGCAGTGTCACTACCAATAGTGTCAAGTAGGACACTTATACAGGGGTTCGACTGGGGAATTTTTCCGAAGAGCAATAAATCCCCAAATAACAATTGAGTTTCTTAGCATTTTAATCTTAAACTGTGTCAGTATTTTACTGTTACTCTTGCTATCATTTAAAATATGTTACTGCATTCATATAGATTATCTACATATCAAAATGTTTTTTTCCCAAACAGTAAACTTCATCACACGAAAAGACGCGATGATTTCATCTTTAGTAAGGTCTAAAATTTGTCGAGATAAATTTACCTGAATTTTAAGTAGTTTTGTAGTCATACTAAAACTATTTACTCGTAGAGGAAAAACATGTATACTAGATTTTCAACTATTATTATTTGCAAGTAAAATGGGACATCTATATTTTCACCAGCCACATTTACATATTTAGAAATTGAATTCAACCGAAACTAAAATAATGATGATTGAATCGCAATTGTATAAAGATCATAAGTGCTACAATATACTTATACAAAAACCATTAATTACTATATAACTATCATAATTATGCTTTAGCAAAAGTGACAAGTTCATTTTTATTAGTATTTTTTCTTATTATGTTAACTGAAATATTTTGAATTTACAGCAGAATTATATACTGGCTTCGAAATGAAGTAGCAAAAGGATCTAAAAGGGAAAACGACAAAATATAAACTTCGATATACATTAAAAGAAGTGCATTGCTGTATAATCAGATAATGAGTACTTAACTTTAATAAAACATTTAATATAAGAGTTGCAGAACCCAAAGAAGCTTTACAATAACAATATTACAACTTTATAAAGTTATTGTCGTTGTTTCGCTCTGACGGAAAACTCGAAATGTGTTAAATATTCCAGAGTAATATATAGATGGAAACTTCTTCTTGGTTCATTCATACTGTAGTTGTAATAAAGGGGTTTTGAAACCAAACACTTT
>JAQIWE010001522.1:0-15598 GCA_034698565.1 Campodea plusiochaeta
CCACATCTGCCCAAATTTTTATTTGTGTATTTATTGTTGTATCGACTGCTAGGGGTAAAACCATCTTAATATTAACACAAGACTGTTAATTTAATAAAATTTTAAATAACTGGAAAATCAAAAATAAAGTAAATCTAAAATTAGAGATAACAAATATACATTACCTGTGAATTATCAAATTCTCCTATAAGTCTCTTAATATGTGAAAGTTTTTCATGAAGTAACGTAAACCTCTTTCTGGCTTCTTGATATTTCTTATCCTGCTTATTGGCTTGATATTCACGGACAATCTGCTCCTTAAGTTGCTATGGGGTAGAAAGAGAGAAAAGGGGATAATAAGTACAATTCATTTACTTTTACATGTTATTAGTATTTTTTTTAGTTTTGACTTTGGAAGTGTTAAGTCGTTTTAAACAGAAGCTTCATATAAATTTTATGGTAATTTTTTGTAAAATATATGCAGATCAAAGCTATCTTTAAGCACTAAAAACTGTAACTTATAAATACTAAAAACTAACTATAAATACTAAAAACTAACTATAAATACTAAAAACTAACTATAAATACTAAAAATTGTAACTATAAATACTAAAAACTGTAACTATAAACACTAATAACTGTAACTATAAACACTAAAAACTTTTAACTATAAATACCAGAAACTGTAGTGAAAAAAGCATATGTATTTTTGGCAATCTTTTTCGAGTTAGTTTCTAATTTTCATTATAACTGTCAGTGATTTAAGAATGTCTTCAAGATCTTGAATTTTCTCTTTCCAAAATAATTTTCTTTAAGTATCAGTTAAGCAAGTGGTTTTAACTATATGTACTGCAGTTCCTCTGTCATTAAAAATACTGTGTAATTATTTTATTGAGACCATATTTTACAGAGTTTACGAGTTAGAAAATAGTTGAAATTTGTTAAGGAGTAGGACTATGTACTTTTTGTTTATATTCCTTTTTGTCAATTACTGTGACCAAGAATTGAGTTGCAATCAAACTATTAGCCAATAAAAATGATCTGCTAACAATCGTATTTATCTTTAATACAAAAGAAAGTTACGATAATTTTCCATCACGAAATTCTGTTCTGTGTTCTTCAAATAACCTTTGACTGGGCAAGTGTGTTACTCATATAATAATATATGAAATTCTGTTTTTTCAATGCCCTTTTGTTATACTACAATTGTTTGATTATAAAATAAACCTTCAAAACATATGGAAAAGTCCATTGGACCTTCAGTTTTTAACCAAAATAATATAATAAAGTATTATAGGCCTACACAGCTGTATAGATGTACATTTTATATATACAATATAAATAATATATTTAAGTGAAACAATTTATAGAATTTCAACATTTGGGTTTGCCCTCTATTTTGTTATTTCCTGATAATATATTTTAATTTACCACCCATCTAGGCCTATCTATGAATAAAATGGAGAAATTCTAATGTACATTGAATCTGTTTAAACAGAATAATATTAGAAGTAAAACTTTTCTAAACTAACGACGTAAATACTTTTTACTTTAAAAGCTAAAGCTTAGATACTTTGTTTCTCCTCAACTAGTCACTACCGTAGTGTTTTGTAAATAACTATCATTTTCCTATACATGCCTCGCAAATATAAAACCCATTTGTATTTAGTATGTTTTCGCAGTTCTAATCCCTTTACAAAATGGTGGACAAAAGAATCACTGTTGCTTAGTGATGTAAAGAAAACTTTCTCCTATCAAAATCATCCATCTTGCTAAGTACAAATGGGTCTCATCTTTGCGAGGCAGGCATACCACTCAAAAATCACATATCGTAAAAGATCGGGTCATCGAAAAATGAGATGCGATACTGCAGCCAAAAACAAGACAATTGTTTACTATGTTAATAAAATCATCAATTTCACTGAATTATAGTAGAATCTTCAAGTATTCTGATGTTTTTCTTTTGCATATTTCCACTGAAATTCAACTGAAGAATTTGTCTTGTTTGAAGTCATTCTGTGCTACCTTGCAGAAGTAGGTCTACTCTCTTCATCAATAATGTTAAATGTCTCTTAACAATAATTACTTATCAAAAAAAAATACAGTTAAAGAATTCAGAAAGGTGCAGTTACTCAAAATGATAATCCTCTTGGATCGCCATAAAACAAGAGAAATTGCATCTTAAATAGGGCTTGCAATACCTGGATACCGGTATCCCAAAATACCGGTATTTCGTCAAAAATAGCGATACTTAAATACCGGTGTTAGAACCATCAAAATACCGGTATTTCGATATTAAATATGTCACTTTTTCATTCTTTTTAGCCATTTATTATTCAATCTACTCTTAAAAATCACGGAAATCTCAAGATTTTGAAAATTAAAAAATTCATATTTTTTTTTATTTCATCACGGCCACGGTTTTTCAGGGAAAAAAGTAAGCATACCAACATTTTAAATTTAAAAAAAGTTCAATAGACTCTATTTTCTATAGTTTTCCCACATTTCTTTTAAAAAAAGTATGCTAATTCACTGAAAACGGTAAATACCGGGATCCCGGTATTACAGTATTTGAATACCGGTATTGAAAAAACACTCCGGTATTGCAAGCCCTACTTGAACGTGTCTGATTTTCACATTTAGCAACCCGTGCATGCTGTGACATAGTCGGAAAAAAAAGATGAGCGTGACATGCAAAATACATCAAACAAGAGTTTATATAATATAATAGTGTATTTTAGCGATTTTTAACAAGCCAACAACTTGAAATAGGCAATTTTACAAGGAAACGTGAGAATTTTTTGTTTTCGTCTGTAAAACTGAAGATTTTACCTTACTTGTACATTTACGTAAAAAGTAAAAAAAAAAGGAAAAATAATTTCCATGTCATAGAAAGCCGTGAGCGTGTGTGCAATGCTTGACTTTTGAGAAAGACATGTGCATGTCGGGCTGTACATTTCGAAAAACCCTTACGATTCTGTGAGCATGAATCCAAAAACCACTCGCACGCCCATCTCTACTAGTTGGTGAAACACCAACTACAGAACTGATGTGTATTCCACGAAAGAAACATGTTATATCCATAATTGATACTTTGTTAACCTGGAGCCCTTTCACTTTAACGGCACCAGATAAGCAAGAGTGATGGCGTCCCCTTCCCTTGATCATATTTAAAAAGTGACCATGCTCTGTACAGAGATTAATTTTATTGCATTCTTTGCAATGAAACTTTATGTTTCTTTTAGTGGAAGAGACCGTCAGCACGAATACTTGGTTTGCGGTGGCTAAAGCATATACAAAATCTACATAATCATGTCAGCCAGACTGATGGAAAGGAAAACCAACTAACAAAATGAAATACCCAAAATCGCGCATGCAAAATAAAAAATAAATAACAAGCACAGTACGAGTTAATGAAATACTTCATGTTATGCATTTTTCAATGCACCTTGTTCCGTAGATTCCGGTAGTGTGCTCAGCTATTCTATGTGCTAAATAGTTGTTCACAAATTGCGAAAATATATGCAGAAAGCATCAGGTTTTATCTGAAACATTACAAGCAAAACTTAAAGTATTATCTATTAAAAATATCATTAATTACAGTTATTTATACGTTGCTGAAATTGTCTCATTTTATAGTTTTTAAAAGTGTGCTTTGCTAATTTGTGTGATGTATATTTTGTTCTAGCCTATATTCACAAAAATTTGTAAGTAAAATTACATTTTTTCCTACCGTACTAACACTTTCGAGAGTAACTTGAAATGATAATAATTACCATGCATAATATTATATATGATTGAAATGGTCTTTTTCCCTAGTTTTAAAATCTGTACTAACTTTTTCTGCGTGATGAATAATTCTTTTGTAATTTACGAAAATGTAAGATGAAAAGTTCATTTTCTGCAGAAAGGGTCTGGTATCTGCTGCCAGGAACAAAAGTAGATTTTGCATACATGGGGACTGCTAGGCTAATTAACAAGTCTTGTTCCATACTAATTTAGACATGCATAACGAGGCAACTGTGATAGACTTGGTCCGAGACCTAGGCTAGGCCTATTTGAACCAGTATGGAACAACAGAACAAGACAACTGTTTGGTTATTTCAGAATTTAGGGTAACTGCACTTTGTGATGATAGGCCTACTTCTCTCCTTAAACTTCTCGGATATGTTAAACTCCATTCTCAAATTGGTCAATCTTCAGTATGAGAGGTCAAGGTCTTAAAGAGGGTAAATCCCTGTGACACAAGTTCTATTTAGGCCTAGGGTCTATTTTAAATCAAGTGCTCTTTGCATATTGATACTATTGTATTTATATAAATCCGTAAACTGAATGCTGACACTGTCTAGACCTAGCTTAGGCTACTGTTTGTGCAAACGCCTGAAAGTTGAGCACTTTTGAAAACTCCGAAACTGGCTGGAACAAACCGGCAATATGTTCACTATGTAACGTGGAATGCAGTGTACAGTTTATTTACCTAAATACTTTACTCCTGATAATATCAAAGCCTTTCACAGTTTCTGTAAAGATTGTTACAGCCGTCCTCAACCAAAAGAAATAATTTTCCAGCCACTTAACCCGTCAGCGTGATCGCCATGAACAAAAAAAGCCGAGGAACTGTTCGTCCAACCACGGTTATAAAACTATCTCCGATTGGCTCGTCACAGAGATACCCACCAATCCAATCACTCCACAGATAATCTTGCCACGTCCGTAGATGCGAATTTTTATGCGAAGTCTTGTCAGCGACCATCCCTTGAAATTTCACATCAGTATCAGTAAAAACTGCAACCGGTCTAAATTTTCCATGAATTTTTCAAATAAATAATGTAAAATTTTTCAATTAAATATTGTAGAATTTATCAAATAATAATCATATAAAATGTTTCAAACAAATATTACATCTTTCGAAATATTGTAAACATCAGGAATAACTAAAAAATTACAAATTTTATTAAAAATCAGGTCACAATATGTACAGATGTAAGTATTCGCATCAGTGTCCACCAATATCTGAATATTACAAAAAAGCAGCCTTGTTTTTTTAAAAGACGTGAAATTAATTTATACATTATTTCATGACTACGCGGTATTTTACACGATTTACTGATTAATAAATGTGCCAAAATTATTCTGAATAATAATAATAATAAATAACATTGAATGTATTGACTGTAATTATATTATAAAATGAATATCAATACAAACCAGCTAGATATACATGAAATAGATTCGTTCATCAGGTTTATTCAATTTGATAATATTAATAAAATATATAGTAATAAATTACTGGAAAGCAAGAATATTTCGGTATATTACAGAAAAAAATACCATGCATGATTTTAATGTAATTACTTCCACCGGATTATCCGATTACCTACTTCCTCTGTTAAAATAAAAATATCGCCATGAAAAGCACTAAAGTATATAATATTTCATATGCACAGTAGACCTATCTCAGGGGCGTACGCAGAACCCCCTGAAGGGAAGGGTCGGTTCTGTATTATGGTAAATAAGTTATATCCATAATATTAACAAGTCTTTTTTTAAAAGAAAATAACTATTCTTATTGCTATATTTTAGTGTTTTTATGCCATCAGGCAAAATATTTGGAATTTTAACAATTTTGTTAAGAAATTAGCATATTTAATGAAATTTTTGCATTGACATTCCACATAGTCTTTGTGAAACCCCCAAACTCCTCCCTTGTGTACGCCACTGACCTGTCATGTGGCAAAATTAATATAATATACAGTATACGATCATTTTTTTGTGTAAATATGAAAACGGAAAAAAGCTAATAATAATAATACAATTTTCTCAATATTAAAAAATGATGTTATTTGCAAAACGTTAAAACTTTTAATACAAAGTTGGTGAAAGTCAATGTTTTATTCTCAAAAATCGAGGACGTGTGTTATAACACCACACGTCCCTCTGGCAATGGTCTGAAAATTTTACCATGTTTTATTTTTAAAAGTTGCCATTATTTTAAGAACTGATTTTTTACAATTTTTTTTAGAGCAAATGTCCCCCTTGCTCTCCCCTCGCTACGCCCTTTTGCCTTTGTTCCATATTTAGTATACATAGATTAAATACCGCTGACACATCAAATTCTTTTAACTGTTTCATGTTGCAAATATTATTTTACCTCACAATAATATATTGCTACTTTTAGACATAGACGTACTCATTCCTGATGTCGAAAACCGTCCGCGAATGGATATTACAGAAATATTTTGCCACATTGCTTTTTTTATTTTTCTATTAAACCCTCCATAGTTGCCTCGAGCAATGAAAATTTAGGAAAAATTATGGAAAATACTACCTACTTCCCACAAGAGAATGATATTTTCTAAAATTTTCGTCTCATTTTTTACTTTTTGCTATTTCGGCTTTCATTTTATTGTATTTAATACTTTTATTTTATTTTTTTGAAACCTAATAGAGGATTGCATAACCTACAGAAACGCTTATGATTTTAGGTAAGTTAAATTGACCAGAGTTTATGTTTTTTTCAAAAAATGATTTTAAAAAAGATCATTATTTTGTACAAAACATACTAGAACAGCAAAATAAAATACTCAGTGAATTAGAATAGTTACTCAAGTGTCATTCTATCCAGACACATATTCTCACTTAGTTCAATTTGAATAATACACCCACGCATGGAGACAGGGAGAAATCAATGAAGTTATCTTATGCCAATTCACAGAAAACATTCAGTTTTGGATTAATTTTCGAATAGTACAGTAAACACTACAAAATAATAAGATTCCCATTAAGGGTAAGAGAAATAAAACAACATATCAAAATATGTAGTTTCGTCAATCTTTATTTCAATAACCATTACGACTTCAAAAAGCATACAAGTTTATTTAAACTACAATTATCAAAGACAGCTACTGACTTTTTCATAATCTAAATTAATGTTAATAATCTTTCAGTTTAATAACATTGCACTAGTAAGACCACAGCTTCGGTAAATACGTATGAACGCATTGTAATACTGCATATATGGTAAATGCAAAATTATATATACTTTATAAATTAAACAAACATCAGTCTCTATTATACAGTCTTTTCTTTTAAATAAATATCAACAACGTAAGAAAGACTGAAACTGAATTAATCATTAGAAGATATTGTAACATTATCATACCTGGAAAATGTTCAGGACAAAAAAATTGAAGTTAAATTGAACCTCCCTTCAAGTATAAGACTTTCATCATTATTCAAATACAATTTATAATCCATTTACTTCATTATGGAATTTTTACTTAAATTAATTTACTTCTTTATCTATTAAGTATGCTTTTCAAATGTAGCTGAATCTTAGCCCTCAACAAACACATTATATTACAATACTTCCACTGACTTTAAGAATGTGACAGTTAAAATCATGAAAAATAAAACAAAGCGAAATTCATTGCTCCATAAAAGAAAACTTCACAAAACAATGAGATCTTATTAAAAACAGAAATTAATCAGAACAAAATTACACTTCAAAAGTGACACTTCATTAGAAAATTAATTTCATAAAAAGTATCTAAAGTGTATTAGACACAAGATGTAAAACAAATTTATGACGCTCACACACACAATTTTTTACAAACAGTTAACACACAATTTTTTTTACATATTATTTTATGTTTTTTTTATATAATTTTTGGTATTTTTAATTTTTTTTTTGATTTTTTTAAATTTTTTACATTTTTATAAATATTTTTCAGAATGTTTTATAATATTCTATAAAAAAAACTAAACCTACAAAGAAAAGAAGAAAAAAAAGTATGACCATATGGCACTGATGTTGTTGTTCGGTTAGTCAACTATTCCACAAGTTGTTTAGAAGGACCTCTGAAATAAACATTTAGAATCTTTGTAAAGATTATAATAATATTCAGCAAAATTCATGTACTGTATTAAGAAAAAATATTAAATGTTCAAAAACGAAGTAAAGTTCATTACACAATATTTCACAAAAGTATTGTTTAGTAGAAATAAATAATTCTGAAACTCTCATTTAATATTTTTAATAGCACAAAATTTATTTACAGTTTCAAATACTGTATTTTAGTTGAAACTGATTTCTATGTAATTACAAACAATTTATATGATGTGTATTACAGACTTCTAGTAATTAACCCTTCAAGCCGTATTGCCGTATAAATACGCAAATTTATTCTCTACCTGTAGAGTAATGCCGTATATATACGCAAATACCAATTCTTTCATAGTCGTTTTGCCGTATATATACGCATATCATTCTTTCTTTGAATCAATGATTCTGATTGGCTACTGATGGTATCGATCAACTATTTTGACGTTTTTAGACCAATCAGAGACGATCTTTCAAAATACTCCGGCGGTTTTTTGCTTTCTGGAGGCATATTTATAAAAATGAAGTTCTGCTGCTGCAAAGGCATTTAAAAATGGAGGAAACTCACACTTTGAGGCAGTTTCTTTGAATTTTAATTGTGATCTTCTGGGAAAGAGAAATATTAAGGATAAAACGGCTTGAAGGGTTAAATATACTTTTACATGGTTCATTTGCATTGATTTGACCTGTTTCAGCATTGAAATTTGTTATGCACAATTAAAATAAAATGAAATACTTTGGAAAAGATCAAAAGAATTTGACACAACTAATGATTAATCTTGACAACTAATCGAATTGTTCTATCAGTACGATAGCCAATTGTCATAAGGAGTGCTACTGTTACCATCAAGCAAAAGTATTGCTGATTATTTATTACTGACAGTCTGTATTTTTAAAGGGATACCACCCTTAGTAAAAATTTTAGGCTATCTGATTTCATCTTTAAATAATAATGAACAAAAGTGTAAACAGAATGTATAAAAATGTACCCAGAATCTAATAACTTCACGTTTCTGTGCATACCAGCATATCTCTAATGCTCTGCTGCCTAGGAGAAGATTTTAAACTACAGTAGTTGGGGCATGGCTGTCACAATATAAAAAAAGTTGAAGAGAACACATTTCAAGCAAATTTTGACTGCTTTTTCTATTGTTTTATAAATATTGTGTCATTGGGCAGTTTATTATTGGTTTACACAAAAAAATTAATTCAGTCACAGGTAGAAAATGTCTGTTTACACATGCCTAAAAGTAGAGGTGAAAAATTCTGGCTACGGAGGGAAAAATCAGAAAAGACATTATCCAATGTTTTTATAATAACAGTCAATGATTTCTTGATGTGAGTTTTGAATAGTATCAAATTAACAAATTGTCAAGATATATATATTATAATATAGAATAAAGTGAGCACCCCTGTAAAAGGTTTTATATATTTTTTTTTGTAATCCTACTTTGATATAACAACGAGAACTATGGAAGAGATGATTTGATACAGTCAAAAGATAGCAATTGCCTTTCAGGAATCTCCAGAAACTTTAAATATAAGTCATTAAAAATGGAAATAAAATCGAGAGCTTTGGATCATAGAACAAAATGGAGCCAGAATGTGACTTAACATTATCATGTTGAACACAGTAATTTAAAGGTAAAAATGAAATCTTATAAAGCCAACAGAATATTAACAATATGAAAAAATACATAACTGAACTCTTACTTTGCTTTGTCTTCAAGTTTCCCTTTCTCCTCAACTTTTGGCATCTCTTCAATTTTCCCATTTTCACCAAGTTTCCCAGACTTCTCACTAGCTATAAGTTTAGACTTCTCATCTTTGAGAGGTTGGAAGTCTTCTAAGTACATGTAACGTTTTGGTTCATCAAAGTCATCTGTGGGCCAGTAAATACAATCCCTGCTCTTATAATATAAAGCTGCCTCAACCAATGATAATGGAACTGTTTTTGCTGAAGCTCCACACGACTCGTCTGATTCGATAGATGGTGATTTTGAAGATGTATCTGAATTAGATTCAGTTGAAGTACTTGTATCTTCGATGGAGTTTGCTTTCTTAATCAAAGGTGGCAGCTTTGGTGGCTAGAGAAAGGAAAAAAGGAAATTTTAGATACATTCATCACATTTAAAGAGAAAGCATATATAGCATTTAAAATCATTTGTAATAAATTATTATAACTGTGCTATAAATTTTTTTTTAATTAATACAGAATTTAATTAATTTTATAAAGTCTCGTTCATATATTCAGAAAGCTAGCAGTTTCTGATTTATCACAGTGAACCATTGTAATAATATAAATTTAATACATGTTGATATACTTCTAATGTACATGAAAAACTTAGTTTTAGATTTTGCATCTGTTTATATTAGATTACTTACTGGTATGTTACAAAACATTATACAGTATTCAGTAATGTTTATAACTTCATCAAATTTAATCTTTCATATGTATAGAAATAAAGTTTACATTTTCCAAGGATCCTTGTATTAAAAATTAAATATCTGTCATAGCTAACATACAGTAATAGAAAATGTTTGTGCTTAATACAGTATATCAACACTAACCTTAGATTGTACACCAAACGTTACAGTGGCAGGAGTTTTGCAGTATTTGATGTCTTTCTGAAAATAAAAGTTTTTGATATTAAATGTTCAAAATTGTTATCTTAAAGCAATATTTAGAAAGCCACGGTTAGAATGTAATTATAGTCACAAACACATTTCAACTTCATGCACTACAAATTTAAGTAAGAGAGAACAAATTATTTCACAACTACTAGACCTACTAGGCAATGTAGGCATTAGAGAATACAATTAAACTTTAAAGTAGAACTAACACCTCAAATCTACTGCATCATATAGTTGTCATTAAAATATGTTAGACATAAATTTAAATTGCTGGTAAATACAGTGGAAAACAGTTCATTAAGAAATGGCAGGAAAAGAAAGTGATATCACATCACCATTTTTAAAGTTAAAATATATTATCATTCAAATGTTCATTAACTTTCTGTATAGCTTTTCATTTGTGGTTACATGGTCTGTTTTGCATTGAGTAAGCATATTCGTAATTTGAAAATGTGATTAAAAGCTTATTTTGTAACTCAAAATTGTAACAGTAAGAACTGTGAATCCTTATAATAATAGTAAAAGTGTTTACAAACAAAAAATTCTTTAAGTTTAGTTCACTGTAAATAGTGAAGGCTCTGTCATATTCAATCACATGTAAAGAATAGGAATTTAAGAGCAGCTAGTTCTACTTTAAAAAGAACTAAATCTACTTCACATTCATTTTTCATATACTAGGTCAGTTGAAGCACAAGAAAATTTCAAACAAACTAGTAATAATAATCAAGTATTAATGATATAAGTAAGTATCGTCAATTACAAGCTAAATTCCATATAATTATGAGTATCATATTATGCCTGCTGTAACTTCTGTAATCAGGGGCGCAGCAACTTCCGTGTGGTCCCTGGGCCGATCTTTCCAATCGGGCCTCCTTTAATTATGCTAAGTAGGCTGTCATAAAGTTTACCGATGCTTTTGAGGATATTAGAGAATTTGACAAATTAATACTGTACTTAGTATCAGCCGCAGGTTAAAAAATGTAATCACGAGGTAAACCTACAGTTTCGCTGATAGCATGATAAGAAATAGAACTAAATACTGTTGTAATGATGAACTTGAGGATGTTTTGCTTTTTACTGTGCAAAAATAAGTATTCTTAAATTTTTCAGAGTATGATAAAAATTTTCATTGAGTTAATTCAAAAGAATTTTGTAGATGTTCATTGAAAATCGACTAAAAACTTCAAAATTATATAACTACAGGACATAATTATGACATCATAGACATGGCAATTCCCCATGCTCTACTGTTTGACAGTTTACATACTTTAATAGCCTAATAGGGGAATGCGTTGAGGAATCGTTAGCAAGAGAAAGAAAAATTTTATGGAAATACCTCATATCAACAATTTTAAGCATTTTTTACATTCTCAGAGACTATTTTAAATGTTATTTATTTCAAAATATTTTGTGTAGTTTAATGGAAAACAATCATAAAAGAAATTGGCATGGGCCCCCAAAGACTTTTTCCCTTGGCATGGGCCCCCAAAGACTTTTTTCCCTGGAGCTGTTACTCCTCTAGCGCCATTGACGCTACGCCCCTGCTTGTAATACTACTTCCGATAAAAAAATTTGCAATACTGTTTCCATTTCTAAAGTTTTCTTGAAGTTAAATGACAAAAAAATGCTGTTTTGAACTGTAATTCTGCAATAAAATAGCTTCCGCTTTTGTTATGAAGAAAAATATGTTTAGTATTATAGACCCTACTAAATGTTATGCTGAACTCTTGGATCAAAACTATCCTCTAGAATGATACTTATTAATGAAAGAATTTTGCTTTACGAATCATACATGTAGTTATAAATAACTTTCCTACTGAAATAAAGAAATAATTTTAGTATCAAGAAAATATTAGAAATAAAAATGGAATAAAATTCAACAGAAATATAAATACAAATAAATAGTAGATAATCATCTCTATAATTAAACTACAAATGACTACAAGTTTTGCTTCACTTTAACATTATCAAGTTTAAGAATTTTAATAATAATAATAATCACACATAAAAACTACCACATCACAACAAGTAACACAGAAAATAACAACAAATACACACACAATCAAAATAAACACATAGACCAACATTACTTGATTTAACTGTTATGATAAGGATGCTTTTATCAAAATATCTAACAGAAAGAGGTGTTTGTTTGGAAGGGAGCTTGGTATTAGGAAATGGGTTAATTTATATCAAGGATATTTAAGCTCACCTTGGGAGGTGATACACGTGTGAGTGTGAAAGTCTGAAGAAGGTAGAACTAGAAGGTATACTGCTGGAAATTTACATAAACAAAGTGAATTGAAGTGTGCACAACAGTAAAACAGTTCTGAAGATATATTTCACAACATAAGGAATAGATCAAACATCTCCCAAGGTGAGCTTAAATATCCTATTAACCCATTTCCTAATTATCATAATATATTCATCTTTTTTAGGATTAGACAAGAGAAGGTCTCATGTGAAACACTATGATAGTAACTAAGTCTATTAATCACTTCACTTTTCATTAATAACTTGTATATTTTCGACAAATTAACCTCCTGTCTTCTTCAGACTAATGTTGATGCTTGGAGTTCACATGCCTGACTCAACTGTCCTTTGTTTCATTGTTGTAGTTTTATTGAAGTGATTAATAAACTTAGTTACTATCACAGTGTTTCACATGAGACCTTCCATCAATCTCTCCCAAGGTGAACCAAAAACATAGACTCCATTCCTCTCATTTTAAACATTTCCTTCCAATTCAACCTCAATTAATTATGTTAGAGAAATTACCAACTCTTTAAGTCATGAGACTGGCTGAATGGAAAGGAAGCTGCTTTTTCAATCTCTGAAATTCTAGTTTGTGAGTCAGTGTAATTTGATACTGTATGACTTGGAGAACCACGGTAACCGCTTGAATGTGTTCATAAAATATTTATGTAGCCTAAGTATATTAAAAAACATTACAGTAATGAGCATTATTTTTGCAAGTTGTAGCAAAAAAAATGTCACACAAATTTGCATTTGAGCATATCCAAATATAATTTTATTGTTTTACACCTGTGATATAAGTGGTAAAAATTAAAAAATATTTTCAGCAAAACTTAGAATTTCTCTTTAACAGGCAAATCTACACTCTCTATCGTTTCCTGTAAAAATATTTTACTGCAAACAACATTCACAATAGGTCATACATTTCTGTCACTCAATTTCTACAATGCAGTAGGCACAAACTAATAGCCTACACTAAATAATGAATAATTAATCACAAATAAAATACATTGCAGGCATATGAAAAGCTTAGCTTTTCTAACCTTCTGACTTGTGTAGTTGAATATCCTGAAAAACGTTTTTTTTATAATCACCACATCTCTTCATCTGTACTTCAACCATCATCAAAACACTACAATAAAGAGTAATTTCAAATGATGCTGGAAGAGTATACACTTCATTCTTTAAAAATAAATTATTTGAGACTATGGATTTTCTACCCTACTTAGCAAGAACTTCTGATGTGCAGCTTTAAAGTGACTTCTATTTGTTCATCAAGTTTATTCAGATAGTTAAAGGAGTAAAAGATCAGTTCAACATTTGACTTATTATGACACTTAAATATTGATATTCAGCAATAAAAAATGTTTGACAACGTGGAATTAAAATATTATTTCAGTGGCTCTTATTTGAAATCTTTAATACAAAAACATTAAGAAAAATCTGCTATTATTCACTGACATTCTACATAAACAATCTAAAAGTGTGAATTTTACATTTTAATGTTGTACTGTGCAAAGAACTCTACTATTCCGCAGTAACGGTTAGTTCATTTAAATAAGGTGTGGAAATGACAAAACATCTTTCACAATGTGAATTAGTAATTCTACTGCTCAACATAACTAAAAAACAATCTAAATACTTGTATTTTACATCATTATGTTTTGCAGAAAAAGAAACCATATGAAATTTTCCAACTACAAAAATAACTTACTGGTTGGGCAGGAAACTGTAAAAAAGGACGAATGTGACCCTTCAAACCATCCCTGAAAATAAAAAGGTCAGTTATTAACTCATCTTCACCACTACATTATTATTATTAGCACAAGTTAATATTTAACAGAGTGGCCCAACAAGAGTAACACCACACTTTTAATTGGCATAGCACAAAAAATTATTCAGGAACATTAACTACTGACTTCAACGTGTAGTAAAAGATTGTAAATACATGTACATCATAAACGGAAGATATTTAAGAACTTTATCGTGATTTTTCATTCAAAAGACTATATTTTCCTTCAAATGCGTAGCATGCCTGTTAGAGTGTTAGAGTGCTATGCTTTGAGTGTATTGAACACAGAACAAAGTAAATTTTCAAATGGAGAATAACAAGTAAATTCTATCATTTTTTACATAATTAATCTCACTGATGTGTTATATTTTCATACACATTTTAAGACTATCAATATTGTTCTGGAATAATTTTTCTGTTGATTAGGCAGATTTAAAGTGTGGTCTACTGTTACTGGGTCACCATGTAAATAAAGACCCATTTTAATGGTTCAAGAGAATTTGTTTAGAAATTATAGTTTTACAGAGAACAGTGCTTTTTCTCAGAAATAAAATGCCCAATCAATTTTCATCTTTATAATAGAATGCCAGTTTTCAGATAGGCACACACAATGGCCAGAAATTAATATTTGAGGTAATCTGTTAGTAATATTTTTCTATTTATTTATTGAATATCCAGTACAAATAATCCAGTATCCTGTTTTATACATCAAATATAATAAGTCAAGTCTCCACATAATACTAAAATATGTTTAATCTAAAGTGAAACTTATGAGAATGTGTTGTATTATAGCATTTTTGTTCATAAAAGGATAATTATAAAAGATTTTAATAAATACTGACTGAACGTTTTTTCAATTTATTTACCAGAATTATAGAGTTTTTCATCACATTAAAAAAAATCATTTTAGGAAGAAGAAATTACATTTATCTACATTACTGTAAAAAATTTATGGCTTTGTTTTCTTTTTACTGATAAATAATTAAGTCTACTATTCGCCTATTGCACGAAAAGCGATCCTGTTGGTTGAACTAATCCAAAATGGCGTGCCATGG
>JAQIWE010001523.1:0-15594 GCA_034698565.1 Campodea plusiochaeta
ATGAGCTCTGACTATTCTGATCTCTCTAAGTACTGAATTAGAATTTTCATACTGTACTATCTTCATCTATTATTATAGACTTGATTAAAAGTCGACAATATCAGCATAACAGATATTTGTACTGCAGGGAACAACAAAGTAAACATTTAATCAGCATGAACGAATTATATTATAATGGAAACGCCAACCTTTCGTGGTCGGGATAGAAACTACAAATTGAATTTTTCCTAGTTCTTAATATTCCTATACAATGTTGATGGTATTACTTTCAAATCATTATCTAAATTACATTCATTTTATAATTGTAAGCTAGTATTCGAATCTGTATATTAGACGATTACATTTAATTGGAAGTAAATACTGTAATATAGTTAAGTTCAGAATGTATTATTAATAAATGTTGAGAAATTTCTAATTTTACAAGTCCAACATCAATTTTTAATTATCATAGTTGTAATGTATTACTATTAAACCAATAAAAATCCGACATTGGAAACTGTCGCATTTCTTTTTTATTTATATTTATGAAATGTGTCACTCTGTCATGACGACCAGATTTATTATTACTTTCCAGCAAACCGATTGTTGCTCATTCCGATTTGGTTTAGAGAAATAAACAAGTAGTAAGAAATTTTCATTAAAAAAATCTCAGAACATTTCCTTTGGATTGAAAGTTTTAAACTTGTAGTAGACTCACGGTATAATTGAAATTTTACATTCCACGAATGAAAGGTTTTGCCTTTGTCACAATTATATGACAGTATAGTATTGACTTGCAATGCTGATGTTAATTTCCCATACTGCATTAACTTACAATGGCGATGAAATGTTGCCGACTATAGAGTCGCAAAATTTACAAATCTCGGCTCAGGTTATATTTTTTCACTGTATCAGAGTTTCTAGCTCGCTTTATTAGAGCACTAATTGCAGTCTGCTCGCGCTACAACAAAACCACAGGGTGTATTATGTCTACTGGTGACTTCAGAAAAGACAGATCTCCCAATATTAAACATGATAATGGATGATATTACATTATAAACATCACAGTCTGTTAACTGTTATTATAAATCACATCTTGAGTGGAGATTACAGCATATCTCTCGGCTCCGAAGACCCCTCGGTTGGAATCTTCATAAAAATGAGTAATTAAATACTGTTAGAAGTCCACTGATTTATTCGGAGTATCAGTACTAAAAAATACTTTTCCTTGATTGATTTATAGTTGAATCACATTTTTGGTGAAGAAGTAATAAATATAATCAAACTATCTACTTTATGTTTATAGTTCAATTTCAACTATTGGAAATTTTATATTGTTTTGATAAAAGTGATTAAGTGAAGGATCTTCGCTGAAATATTGACAAAGATTTTGTTTCATACATGGATTTGCCAATCTTAACAGAAGAAAATTTGTATAAAATTAATATACTCATTTCGGCTAATCGAGTGATCTTTTTTAAAGCTTCCGTTATTTTTGAAATGGCGTCAGGCAAAGAACAAGGAGTCGCAGAAGATTTTATTACAAAAGTACCTGAGGAGTGTTCTTCAATCAACTACATTTCTTTCATCAACTGCAACAGGAGTTATGTTACTCGTATGTACGTTTAGGTAAGGATTTTTAATGAACAAATATTAATCAGAGGTATCAAAACTTCAAAAGGAAGATTTGTTATTAATTACCGTATTGGAATGATTTAATCTGCTTTTTCAGATATCTGTTAAAATGGGCGAAAGTATTTTTCTTATTTAAAATAAACGTCATCATGGTGTAATAATTTATGATAAAAATATTTGAATTTTATTTTTCGTAAAGCTCGTCGGACTTCCACTTTGAAAATTTAATTTTTATTACAGTAATATTTTGTATTGCATCTACCGCTTCAGGGTAGCATTTGAAATGACTAAAGTTTCTATAATGAGAAAGTGCGAAATAATTTTCACTTAAAACGGTTCTGGAGTTATTAGCTCAGTGTGATTTGTTTTAATATATAGTCACCTGAATAAAAAAGGTGTTATAGTGATGCCATTTTCCTTCCATTATATTTCCATTATTGCGATAATGTAGCTGTTTTAATAAACTTATTTTCAAAACTGATGCGGAGTATAGCGGTATACGTCATTTCCAATAAATTCGTCAGCAGTATTACGTATGAAATAATTAATTCTGACGATTGAATGTGAAATTTGAAATAACTTCTTATTTTTAATTTCAGGCGTACCCTGGGATACTTTAACTTCTACACAGGAACAGCAATACCTACGTTTATTTCAAGTTTACTTCTATTTTATCTAGAAACACAAGAGAGACGAAAGACTTTACAGCTCTACATGATGAACACAGTATAAAAATATTTCTTTCGTAATACAAAATTATAACTTTTAACACTTGTTTTAATTTTTAGGCAACTGAAACAATAATTCGTATGTTACACAACAGAAAATTAGTAAAATCTGTAAATCATTGGGAAGTTGTTGTATTTGCAATTGCTGTGTGTACTTTTAGTTACAGAATGAAGAAAGGAACTTTACCCAAATCACTTCAAAAAATATTCAAGTAAGGAAACTTTTCATGTTTTATAGCTGTGTTTTACAATAGACTATAAATACAATACTACAGTCTTATATTGAGAGCGGGAACTCGAAACGAAATTTTACATAATTATTCCAAAAGTGAACTAGTGTTTTGAACTTCAGACTTTAAATATGTATATGATTGATATTTTGTTTTTCAGAAAGTTTATGAGTCCATATGAGAATCAAAAATATTGCGGTAGGCCTATTTCACAAAATGGATATCATATTATTACAATAAATGAAGAAGACGAAGAAAATCCCGATTCTAATAAAGAGTGTAGTTTTAAAATATTCCATTGTCTACAGGAAGCACAAGATAGCTTCACAAATTATATTCAAAATAAATCAAAACATCCAGCTTGCCAGCATCCTTATAGTTGTTTATCATATATATTTCAGGTATGTTGTGAAAATAAATCAACAATCTGTGTCAATAAATCAACAATCTGCTGGAATGGTCTAAAGATATTATTTCTATTATATCTTCTTACGTCAAATTGTGAAAGCTTATTACTTCAAAATAGTTACTATTCTTAATGATATTTTTTTATGCTTCCAGGATTCAGTGAAGCTTTTCTTATTGGGATGGTTTGTACAAACATTTATTCGTCTAGTTGAATGTTATATCAAAAGGAAGAGAAAATCATGTAATTCCATTACAGAGTTACTCATTCAAAAGAAGAATACTATTCTTGGGATATTCTTTCTAGGATTTAGAACAACATTTAGGGTAAACATTGATACGATTTTTCAGCTTATATTAATTTAAATTTTTAAAAGCTATAATATAATATGAGAAGAAAACTCGATCTTCTTTATATCGAAATTACATAAAGTAATCACGACTTCAATTCAGTGTAAGATGTAAACAGAAAAGTAAACCTAGAAAAAAAATATTTATAGGTTAATTACAGCTGTCAGTTTTGATATTATCTTATGTATTAAAAATTTAGATTTCTGTTACACTAAAAATAATATTTATTTACCAGCATAATATACGATTCAGAATTTTGAACCTATATAATCAAACTGCAGCAACGTAGCTCCATATAGAATACGTAAACAAACGTTTCTAGTGGAAATACGATCTACTTTTCCTTCATCAAACTATAGAACAACCTCTTGTACAAATTCAATTATATTTACAGAAAGCCCAATGAAGGATGAAAGAGAAATTTACATTATTTGATATTATGTAATTTTGTTGTTTCTAGAAATTCATATTTCTTTGTCCTCCCTGCAGGCTGTGAACTGCTTTTTCCGATGGTTTGAAGGTAAAGATTCAGTACATCAATCAATTACTTCAGGAATCTTAGCTTCTTGTTGGTTTCATATTTGGTCAAACGATACATTAGCTCTCTATTTACTATGGAAAGTTATTGAGGTAATTTAAGAAAACGTAATTTTAATTTCACTGATAAACATAATTTTAACTCATACATGATTTTTAGCTGAGAGCTGAGTACTTCGGTTCTAGAATAATTTTTTAGTGAATTTTCAAACTTGCTTCAATGTAATATAAAATTCCATTCATTGGTCTTTATTTTTGTCTTACAGTGTTACCAAAAGTTATTTGAACATTTGGTTTCTGTGACTACTTGCTTTAATATTCGTTGGATCCGGTCATAGCGCCGATTTCAGATATTACGATTCGATTGCATGAATTTACTCTGAAAATTACAAATGAATCTATAGTGATATAATTCAAATGCAGGAAATCGTCCTCAGGTTTAGTGATAGGGAAAACTAATTAATTTAGACTTTTCCCCAAGAAATCAAACTGCGTAACCATATAACGTAGAAATAGAGCCCTATAAAGTGACTGATTTTTCAATCGAGTACCATCTGCAGCTACTTTATAACACGTTAAAATACTGTAGAATTTGCTCATATTATCTTCATTATGTTTTCTTTGAACAACACCCATGCAACTGAAGTGTGTTTTATTAGACAAATAATATTTCGTTTATATATCCTATGACTTGTTAATTCTGGATATGATATGCCCTGAATTACTTTATATATGCTATATGCTCTGAATCTATGTATATGCTATCCTCTGAATCTAAGATGTATATATATGCTATGCACTGAATTACCCTATAAAAGTCTTCGTTTTCAGATGCTATATGAAGACAACATCCGTTCAGGAAGAATCCCATCTATACCATTCCTTGGACCATTAATGTATGCATTATCAACAGCACTTATTTTCCATTGCAGTGTTTATGAACCACAAAGTGTTAAAACATCATATTTCAAACTATTAGATAGTATTGGAAGGTATAGAGAAAGTGTTGAAATATAATACAGGAAAGTTATACTTATTATTACTATACTTCTTCTTTTGTTTCAGGATTCACACGATTAACAGGCAATTATTAGATGTTTATGGGACATCCAGTAGTTTATTATATCCGAACTATTGGCCACAATACAATTCTCATTATACCACTGAAGCAATGAAAAAGTTAATGAAAGAAAGAAGAGTAGGAGGAATCCTGACTAATAATTTTATTTGTTAATGGTTTTGTTATTGAATACCGGTAAATATTTTTTTTGTTTTCGACAGAGTTGCTTTTACAATAAGTAAAGACCATTCAAAATTATTGAATGGTTCCTGTTTATGGCTCCGTACTCGGCGCCAGTGAACACAGGTTCTTTAAAAGTAGGAAGACATGCAAGGATTATTTTTTAATAGTCAAAAATGTATTGCGATTTGCTAAACAGTCTTCTTCGAATCATTATTCTTTGCAAAAAATGAATAATTCTATAGCCTGGAATAACAGTTCCTAAAAGTGTTCTGGAATAACAGTTTCTAAAACTGTAATTTAGAAGTATATTTCTTTTTTCTCTCTTTTTGAATTCTCAATATGAAAATACTACGTTATTTTGATTTTCGTTAAAATAAATATGATGTTGACATTATGGTTTTCCAAAAAAAGAACATCAAAATTACTTCAAGACTGGAAAGGTTTATAGATTCTCATAAAAATATCTAGAATCAAGAAACTGCTGCGGTCTTCAAAAATATATATTTTCATAACTGAAAGTTCACTCAATTTTTGACACAAAAAACATGTTTGTAATAATAAGGTAATTTGCCATGCTCATAAGCTTGTAAGAATATTTTCAAGTGATTAAAATATAAATCTCTGGTATTCATTCTATTAAACTTTCAATTCTCCAACATTTGTTTCCCTACAAGGATTCATTGATAAAAATGAAAAGCAGAATATTCATTTGAAATATGTATTTTTTTCCATTGATAACACATATGGTAACATAGTTTATATAGACAACATTGAGTGAAAATGACTAAGATGGAATAAGTAACTTGTACATTCAAAAAAATATATAAAAAAAAATCTCTTTTTGCATTGATTAACAAAATATGAATATAAACAAATACAAATCTTATGAAAATACAAATGACCTAAAATACCAAGTGGCACAGTAAATAATTTAATCTATTATTGTAAGTTTGTTCCCAATGATTCCATAGTTTGAATTTATAAATAGCCAATAAGAGTAAATAATGTATAATATTTAAAGAACAGTTGTTGGTGGAACCCAACCACCAAAAGCCCGTTCCAATTCAGCAGCAAGAGCTAATGTAATATGATCATTATATACTGATGCCACAACCTACAAAAAAAGAATGGTTTTAGTAACATAATATATGAAAGGGAACTTTCCAGTTATCAGCAGGTATTGAATTAATTCACTGAATAATATGTAAAACTTACAAGTTCAAAGAAAATCATTATGTGGTCAAAAGTCATCATTTATAAGTTCAATATTATTATTTATTTTGTATGTTTTTAACTATGGAATAAAAATAAATATTAAATTCAATCATGCAATAAATCTTGGAATATTAACTACCCTGTAATCTGCTGAATTCTTACAGTGATGTTTTGAGTTAAAACTACAGGAACTAATATGAAATATTTGAAAACTTGATGCATGGAAGTTCAAAATAATTCAAATAAAAAATGTAAGTTCAAAATAAATAAATATATCTCTGTTAAAAACAATTGACTGTCCAATTACAGTATGTTTATAATTTAGACTTCATGCAAAACATCTTAATTGATTTATTTTCCCTAACCTGTATCCCAAATGGAAGTCCATCTTGATTGAGTCCTAGTGGACATTGTGTAACAGGTACTCCAAGTAAATTAAATATAGCAGTATAAGCAAAGTTAGCTGGACATAATAATGGTTGATAATGATATGGTGCAACTGTTGGATGGGATGGATAAAATAATACACCATCTTCACCTAATAAATCCTGGGAATGGAAACACAAGGAATTTGGTTAAAAAAAAAGTTTCTGATTATCAAATATTGTAAGTTCCCCACCTTGCTACAATGATAATCTAGCATTTATAAGATGCATATTACCATTGAAAAATTGGTTCTGACCATACATTTATGAGGTGACTCAAAATTTATTACCCCTTTATTTTTTTTATAACTTTGGTAGCAATAGAAAAAAACAGAATGACAAATGAGAGTACAATTTATTAAGTTTATTTTTCAATGTTTTGAGCCTCTTCTAAAACATGTTCCATATTGTCTTTCATGTTATTTGTTTGATGATCACACAGTTTTTATTTTGACTGATATAAAGTCAAATTGTACATCAATAAGTCAAATAGCTTAGCACTGTAAAACCTCAAGCAAACATTACAAGAGAATAACCACTAATCACTAAACAGTGAATATTTTATCTAGAAGGCTACAGAAAATTTTCATTATTAATAGCTCACTTCTAAATAAAAAAAATCATCTTGGAGAAAAAATCAAAACTAAAGAAACAATAAGACACATATATTGCCTACTCTGAAAAGGAATAAACATATAAAGGTAATACTGTAGCAAGTTCCTTACATGTAATTCCCTTTGTAAATCATGACACATATTGATGAGTTGTTGATGATCTTCTACTAGAAAAGTACCTGGAACTTTCTCTAACAATCCTAAACCTAATGCAGGTAATGTATGAGAAGATAAACCCAATGGCCATTTTATCAACTCCCAAAATACATTCACTTTACCCTACAGTAAAAAATGGGAGAATTATAAATGTGAATTGGAAGATTTAAGAAATTGATATTATTTTCAAACCTGGTGTTCTGCTAATTCTTCACAAAATTCAGCACCAACTCCAGCCATTTTATATGCCCACATTTCTAAAGAACGACGCATTTTCTTCAAGTGAAGCTAAAGTTAAAAGGAAAGGGGAAATATAATAAAATATATTGTACAGAAGAACTTATATGCCAAAACAACAAAAATACAAAATAACCAGAATCACACAAAAAAAATTATTTAAGCTTACATTTAAAAATTAATTTTCTTATTTGTGTTTCATATGCTAAAGAATTTTTTTAAACATAATAAAAACAAATTAATGATGAAAAAAATTTTTTTTCTGATCCAAAAATATACTCTGTTTTTTTCTCTCAGGGTGTAACTGACATAATTATATTATTTTATTTAGTGAAATATTAACTCCTAAGCAGAACTGGTATTGAGCTTTAGCAGTATAAAAATGTTGAATGTTTGCCCTAGATAACATTTGGAATACAATTAATCCAAAATGACTTCACATAAAAAAATCCAGTTTAACTTTATGGTTTGAGATATGCCAAATATCCTGATTGTATGCATTCTGTTCATTTTTTATACTGAAACACACATTACTTTCATGCTAATTTATGATTTTGGACATAATTATTATAATAATCTAAAAAAGTTATGAATCCATTATTTGTTGCAAACAGATGTCATATATTAACCCCTTCACATTCAGTGATACATTTATTCTTCCTGTGAAACTAGTACATACAGTATCAGTTATCGAATAGTGTCAGATTTTCAAGTTTGACAGCAGTTTTGTATGAACTGACGAATGAAATTCTGTAATATGGCTTATAGTATAAAAACTGGCGAATGAAATATTTTTCTGTAATCTGGTTTAGAGCATAAAAAAAGTTCTTTACTTTTAGAATTACTAAACAGATGACAGAATAGTATGTTTTATTATGATTTTCAAGTACAGCAATAAAAATATATATCTGATCTACAATGAATATATTTAAATTAGAGTTAAAAAACTACTGAATGTCTAGGGGTCGGTAAATCAAACATTTCATCACAAGAAGAAATACTGGTAATATTACCTTTTGAGCTTTAATATGATAAGCTTTCTCCAAATGGTTGACAACTTTCTTCATAGCAGTTTTAAGTTGTGTTTGAACAGGAGTTATAAAAGGAAAACCACCATCATCTTCCATATAATAATATTTTAATTTTGTGATGTCAACCTAAATACAAAACATGCAATAAAATAGGAACAGAAAGAAATAGGCACTTTTTACAGCATAAGATAACCATATGGAGTTAAGTTTTCAAGCAAATTATGTTATTGAATTTAAACTATTTAATTACATATTTATATGAAGGTGTTAATATGTTAATTCAATTGGGTTAAGTAAAACAGCTGTTTTGTACAAGTTGGTGTTACTACCAATATTTTGCAGAGGATTTTAAATTTAATGAAAGTTTATTCTTCCTTTTCATCATTTACATTTGAAGCATTGTTAGTACTGGTGGCTTTGCTAGTATAAAACTATTTTTATGTACATTAGAAAATATGCAACGGCTTGTTATCAAAAGATTATGGTAATAATAATAATAAAAGCAGCATACTACTACACGAACATTATATTCATGTTCAGTACAAGGTCATTGAGAGTACTGTATAATAAAAGTCATAAAATAAAACACTATACTGAACTTACATTAAACTAAAAAAGAAGATAGTAAGTGCAATATTGTAACAGAGAATGGTAGTAAACGCCAATGCTGTCACTTGTACCCATTATAATGAAATGATATTTCAGAATTTTACAAAATATACAAGTTGAAATGTTTTAAAAGGCAGTGTAGGACAGAGAACTCATGAAGTAATACAGTATTTGTAGTAGCTGTATTATATTATGAGTTGAGATGTCTCAATTAAACATTAATTTTGCAATCCAGTAAATATTTTTAATTGTTTATCACTTCAATTTCATCTGCTGCCTTTTCAAGATAATATACAGCAAGATTGGATCATATATACATTTTACTTATTATCATATATGTTAACTAAATACATATAATAATACAAACTAAATACACATAATATATACAGACTAGCCTATTATACTGTATACAATATGATAAACAGCAAATAAATTTCGAATTTTAAACTAATAACCTTCAAAAATTAAATTGCATAACTTTTGTTTATAAAAATATTTTTACTGAAAATGAGGTTATCTGTTGTTTCGATGCAAATTATTGTATTTTTATAACATAATATTTAAGAATTATAATTTTATCAATTACCTGAAGTATTTACTGCATATTTAAAAACTCACAGTTACTGTTTGGTGTACTTTAATTTTTACATTAATTTGCTGTATTCAACTGCTACAGTGATTGGCAATTTTATTAGACTAAAGTACTGAAATACTAATAAATCTGTAATATACAAAAGAGTTAAGAGTTTAAGAATGTAAAATGAGAAATCTCCACAACCATTATTTAGAAATATAATAAGATAATACAAAGATGATAGAATAGTATAATACAAAATAGAGTTTACCCTTTTCCAGAAAGTAATAAATAATAATATCCTCACCTTTAGCTGAAGGTCTCTCCTTTTCATTTCACTGCATATTTTAATTACTAAAAATAACTTAATCAATGCCTATATAATTGTTGTTGTTGTTGCAATATTAAATTATTTCAATATTTAAGAGTTGCAATTAACGTAATAAATCAAATTTCATTAGAAATTTAAGTAAGATCCTAAATTTCCTTTTATATTAAATATTCAAAACTATGAAGTACCCTATTTTATTATTATGTTAAAATTTTCAACAGCTTTAAAAAAATTACCCACCAATTGTACTTAATATCATTATAAGCTATACAAATAGATAAAAAAAATTGACAACTTTTGCCTCCTACTTTAGCAAGCAAGTCAAATTATCAAAATGCAAAAAAAAAAACCTTTCTAATAATAATTATCACACAGTCCTGATAATGAACGATCCTTTATGATGTTTAATTGAAATACCTTTGAATCTAATTTGAGCTTGTTGACATTTGTATCAGCCATTACACGATACATTGGAAGTAAATCACAAGCAAAACGACATATAGGTCCAGTGACTAGAAAGTCATTCATCTCACCAATTACTTGGGGGATTTGACCATTGTGGGACACAGTGCCTAAAAAGGGCAAAGTAGTTTTGATAATAATTATTGCTGCTGTTCTTGTATTCAGGTTTACTTTGAATATTTGAACTGTTCAGTTTATCTGTGGTGGAAGCTTTTATACTAAGAGTTTATAACTTTCACGTTTCAATAGCTCTTATCTCAGACAATTTTCAATTTTAGTGCAAAGTCATTTTTACATATATCCAAACGTGTAAAAATGACTTCATGCACTAAAACTGAAAATTGTCTTACAATATCCAAATGTGTTTACTGTTTGACTTTTTGAATATGTGACTAAATGACAAAGTTTTGTTTAAAATGTAAAAGTAAATTGACGAACTAAATTAAACAATTTTTCTTACACATTTCCATTACTCTATTTTTATTGCATACATTAAAACGAATTATACCTTATGCAAATAACTCAATTTTAAATATCCAAATGAGAGAAGGCATAATTTATTTCATGTTTCATAGTAAATAATGACATCGTATTTTACCTGTGAAATGTTTTCATTTTCTATTCTTGAATTCAACATACAGCAAGAGTAAGTATTACCAAGTAGAAGAGCTCAAAGAATAAGCAACTATAAACTGTATGATGTGTTATTTCCCTGTAATCTTACCAGTGCTTGGTTTATGTCCAAATATTCCACAAAAGAAAGCAGGTAATCTTACAGAACCACCAATATCAGATCCAATACCAAAAGCTGAACCAGCACAACCATTTAAAGAAGCCTGAAATAACACAAGGAACAAATGAATATTAGATTTATCCATTTATACTTCATTTTAATCAAATTAATGCAATTCTAACAAAAAGCAACTGATTTAAAAAAATAATCAGTTTCCCTATAATTTCAAATTTGAAAAGTATGTATCATTTCATTGATTTGTTCTATACTGATTTGATTGGTTGCTTATAATCTCAATGTTTTGGTTCAGATAGTCAAATAACTTAAAGAACACTTCAGAAAGAACTATAAAAAATGTAGAATGAAACAGTCTGTATAAACTAAAAGAAAAGTTCACACACATATTGGAAGAGTATTCAAACTTGACACGATTATGTATATTTGTAATGATAACTTGTAAGAAAATAAAATTTAATGAATTTCTACAAAAAAAGCCTTCCAGCATATATAATCTTTACAAAATCATAAGAATGCAAACCAATTAACCCATCAAGGGTGTTTTGTATCAGTCATTACAGTACTTAATCAGTAAACTTTCACACCATACCACTAACTGATAATCCCTCCTTCTTCTGTTTAAATTCTTTGACCTACTTGCAATTAATTTGTATAGAAAATACAGAATTAGAACCACACAAACAAGTGATCAAAAATAGACGTTAAAAGAATTTGAAACCTAATGAGTTTGGGTTTTTAAGATTTTGCAAACAGTATATGAACCTACCCCCCTTTTTTCTTACCTCCCCTCCCGAAGATCCCCCTACAATCTTAGTAGTATCATATGGATTCTTAGTTCTCCCATAAACTAAATTATGTGATTCCCACCACATACATAATTCAGATACATTAGTAACAGCAAGTGGAATAGCACCTGCTTTTCTCATCAATGCTACAACATCAGCATCTTCATCTGCTAACTTCTTACGACGAGAGTATAAACCAGCTGTATGACGGAGACCTAGGATATATATGGAATTGTTATAGTGTTAGAAATGTTGTAGATCTATAAGTAAATAATATTTAGAATATAAGCTATTTTGATTTACATTAGTACAACAAGATTTAAGAAATATTTAATTCACCTACAATAAATTTACAGTAGCCAATATATAAAAATTATTTCAATTACTTTTGTTTTTTAAACCTTTCAATACATGCCTAAATACTTTAGATATAACAATACTGTAATAAAAAAAATCATAAGGAAAACTAATAATAGCAGTCAGATATACTGCATGAAAAATTAGTATACACTTCTTACATTGTTAATAAAGATATGAAGATATTTTGTTTATGTACATTATAACTATCTATTTGTGAGGCCCATTGTTATGTATCACAGATCATACAGAATTAAAATTAAAATTTACAGTTACATGAGTCTTTTAGGGTACATTCTATAAAAATATGTTCCAGCAGAACAAATATGACATACGAAAAATAAAACCTAGAGAACAGTGGACAAAAGGACAGGTGGAAGATAGGTAGACAAAAAGACACCTAGAAGAAAGGTAGACAAAGACAGCCTGGATTTCTAGCCTGTCTTTTTGATCATTTTAATATGTAGAAAATAGGTGTCTTTTTGTCTAGGTGTTTTCTAGCTGTCCTTTATTTTCGTAAGGGTAGACTGTATCTCAGATACATAAATTGATGATATCACATGAACAGTAGAGAGTTATGATTGCAATATAGCTGTACTCTCATCATGAGAGGAGCTTGGAAACTGTGTATACCCTGCTCAAGAACATAAGACCTACTTCTAGTTAGCACAGTTTGACAGTTTTAACACCCAAACAAAAGAATCACCCTTATTTCCTATTGTAGTCAAACTTTCTCCTGTCAAAATCATCAACATTTCTTAACAAGAAATAGTTGTTATGTTGTTACGCAAGGTATAACTTGCTCTCTCTGGGTCTCACATCAAATCATCAAGTTTTATATGAAAGATATACTCGTACACTACAACTACAGTATGATTAAACTATCTTTGAATCATATATTTACCTTTAACAGCAAAGCAATCCTTAATAGTAAAAGGAACTCCAAGGAATGGTTTTTCTGTAGCAAGAGTATTTTCATCCACTCTAGTTGTTTGCATGAATAAATCAACTTTTCTCGCTTCTTCTAATGCATCTTCAAATCTACTATCAACTACTGAATTTAGAATACCATTGATTTCTTTTATACGAGATATAAATGATTCTACTACAACTTCACTTTTCACCTATGGTAAAACAAATAGGAAATTGTGTATTAGAGTTTTTATTTTAACTTGTGAGTTTGTTATAAAATGAAAGAATAAAGATGTGTTCAAATGATATTTCGCTTATAGGTTTGCCAAATATTAAGGTATTATTATAAATATTCAACACAGCTTATTTCATGTATATTTCAATTTCTTAACATCAATCTCTTATATTTATCTCCTTATATATATAAAGTGAAATCTTCAAAGAATGAACAACTGACAAAGTGTTCCTAATGATTTTAGCATTTTACATCCATGGAGAGCTTATTATGTAATTAAAATTTATTCAATATGAGATGAAATTGTGTTGAACTAAGTTTGGACACTGACTTCAAGCGGAATGCAAGTATTTGCATCAAACTTTCATACTTCTTTCAATTAGATAATTGACAGAACATGCAGAAATTATCTTTATGTTCTAGTCAATTAATATAGAAGAAATGATGAAACTATTTTTACTATTTGATCTTTTTGTAAATAAAGAATTTAAATGATTGTCAATGATGAGCTCTTTGCAGTAAATAATCATGATTCATATTGAATTCCATCCATACTTACCTTTTTAGTTCTAATTTTATAAGCTAAACTAGAAGCACTTTCCAACAAATAAAGATTTCTTATAGGTGGAAGTTCTTCTTTGTGCCCACGATACAAAAATCGAAAGAAGAGGTCACTGCCAATGTCCAAGATACGTCGGAGAATGTAGACCAGAAGAGCCACAAAAGAATACTTTTGAGCCATAGTGAAAACTGAAATAGAAAAGAAACAAAATTAAGCTTTACTTTTGATAATACTAGTTTAAAGTATCAGAATAACAAGAAATCAATTTAACCAATATACTGTAAAAGAAAGTAAAATTATTCCAAAATTCGAAGTTATCTTAAGTCTTAACATTACTAAACAAGAAATGAAGCTGGCTGACAGATCATTACAAATATATTATGTTATAACTTAGAAAGAGTAATGTGACGGAATAATAAATACATATGTACTCTGGTTAAATTCATCATATTATTTTGAAGTTTTACTATAATGCTTATAATGATACATAAGATTAAAAATAAACTTCCCAAGACACATTATGAAGAAAATAAAGTTTTATATACTGTAAATAAATGTGGAAGCCTCCTAATTGAGAATTCATATTTTTTCTAGGTGTTTTTGGGGTTTTATCTCAATAATTAAACAGAAAATATCCGTAAACTTTCAACTTTACTGTAATATCAAACTATAGTAAGGATTTGAAATTGAACTAAAAAAGGTGGTGAAAATTCAAAAGATCTTTTTAACAGTTAATAACAATGCCACTTTAATTATTTTGTTACATAATAAGGGGAAATAATATGAAAACTTCAGCAAATAGCTTAGTTTAAAAATATTAACATCAAGCAAAAAAAGCACTTATAGACGTGCTATTTTATCTATCTCATCAGAGATTCTGTCAACTTGAAAAACGGACACTAATTTTAAAATCTGAATATGTGTGTCTGCGATTTGTAAACTGAAAATTTCCATAGT
Organism: Campodea plusiochaeta; assembly: GCA_034698565.1. Classification (NCBI taxonomy): domain Eukaryota; kingdom Metazoa; phylum Arthropoda; class Diplura; order Rhabdura; family Campodeidae; genus Campodea; species Campodea plusiochaeta. The sequence goes on from JAQIWE010001523.1 coordinate 15,322, forward strand.
TTTCCTGGAAAATACTGCAGTCGGGACAGCCCAGTCTAAAATAATAAATATCGGTGCATTTCATATCATAATAATTTTACCAATCACTGTCATGATATGGTGTAATACTTAAAATGTGCAGTTATAGTTAGGAACATAGGAACCCAAGAAAACTTCACAAGAAGGAAATACAGAAGTTTGCTAATAGTCATAAATTATTACGGGAAAAAGTCTTCCCGTATAACACAGTTTCAAAGTGCTGGGAAAAATTACAAAGAATCTAAAAAATTTAAT
>JAQIWE010001524.1:0-15592 GCA_034698565.1 Campodea plusiochaeta
TTTTGGGTCCCGGCCTCTAACCGCTCCTGATTTCATTTTTAAGTAAATTTGTTTACGTGATACAAAAATATAGAATTCAGGCTATATATTCTTCTTTAATTCATAAAAATCGGTTCATTGGTTACAACTTGGCAGTCGATTGAAATGTGTCAGCTCGCTCTGGGACACCCTATATTTATTCCTGGAAGTTTGCTTATCATAAATTATTTGTTTTTACATGTATAATAACCCGACAAAATTTTTGGGATAAGATTTATGATATTACGAAACACGTTACCAGAAAAATTTCTCAGGTGGCGCGCTTCATTTTAGGAAACGCTTAAGCCATTTATAAGGAAGTTCATTAAATACAATGGACTGCAGGTTTTCTTACAATTATCGAATGAAAGAATGGAGTTTTTCTGCATATTGGAATAGTTTACACTGACCTATTGGTTTCGAAGTTCAATCGAACTTCATCATCAGAGTTGAAAAAAAGAAGACGAAACGAAAAAAACTAGCAAGAAATAACAAAATATAGCAACAATGGAAAAACAATTAACAAAACAGCAATGAACAACAACCTATAACAATGAGTTCTAAAAAGAACTATTTTGAAGAACCAACAAAACCTTAAATAGCGGACGAGTAGAGAGACATAACTATCTCTCTCCTAGTACGCCTCAAGAATAACGGGAAAGGAGACTTCGAAAGTGCCGACACGTCTCCTTTTCCGTCATTCTTGAGGCGCAGTATAGGAGAGAGGTAGTCCTATTGACTTCGACACCTATGGTCAGTAAAAACTGTTCCAATATGCAGGAAAACCCATTCCTAAGCATCAATAACACTAAAACCTTATGACTATCATTTTTATAATTAAAAAAACTTCAAAAACGACTATTAACAAAAATCTATTTGAAATATAAATCTTTCAAAAACCATACCCACCAAAAAATACGAATAACCTAAAATACACACTCACATATGTTTGACAAGTAGTTCAAAACCCAACATGAAAAGTATGAATACGGTTATATATTTTTTCGTCAGTATCCTTTACAGGTGATACTTCGTCTATACTAGATACTGCTGGGCTTTGAACCAAAGGTAAAATGGGTCTATTCAAATGAAAGGTTTGAAGTCAGATGCAGTATACTGGGTCTATTGTATATTGGGTAGAAAGCTGCTTGATATTTATCAACTACTGGGATTGAAATTCTAATGGTCAGTATATAGGAACGAGAAAGCAATCAATTCGGTCCCAGTCTTTGATATTCAGTTCGGTTCCGTTGATTAATTTTTTTCTATTTGAATGAAAAGGGAATTTTTGTTTTCAGGAGATTGATTTGAAATTTTATTGTAGGCGCACTTTAAATGAGAAATTAACAGTAGGTATATTATAGTTACATTTGAAAATAATTTACTAAATTTAATCAAATCAACCTGGCTTTTGCTGGTGATGTTCTTTCTCTGCTTGCCCCTTGCTGAAAAATGTTTCAGCACATTTTCTCAAAGGACCAAAGTATATGTTTTTATAACGATGCTGTTTATTTGTGATCTTCCGACTGTCTGAGATATACTTTACTATAAAAGCAATATTTAAACCAAATCGCAAAAGATTCTGGCATTTTAAATCTCAGCTACGTCAATGATTTTTCAAGTTAATAAAAGTACTTTAAAAATCAGTTTTAGATTTCAAAAATAATATTATAATTATAATCCGATTTTCAATAGATGGTAATATATTCTCTATATAACTTCAAAGACTGTAAGTCTGTAATATAATAATACACTTATGTAAAATTGAGCAAGCGATATTAAATTATATTCAAACGATTCATGTTGAGAACAAGAGGTAACACAATTAAGTTTCAGGTGAAGAGTAGACTATACGTCAAACGAATTGAACGTTCTTGTATCAGTACTGTATAAGATTTATAAAAATGTCATAACAGATACAGTATGTCATAGTTATTACATTATCATAATGCACAAAAAATTCAAGTGAATCATGTTAAAATTATTGAAATATTATTTCAAATTGCTACATGTTTAATATTGAATAGCAACGAATTCACCAAAAAATTATATTTGAATTTATCTTGTTTTTAAAGAATTCCAAGAAAAATAAAATAACAAAAAGAAAATTTCATCTTATTGTGATATAGCGTAATGCAAACAAAGCAGCGTAATATCGTGTTTGATTTATTGTAATTGCAACTGATGGTTTCTTTGGCATTTAGAAAAGTTTTTGCTTTATTATCAGAACGCTCAGAGAATAATGAATAATAATAATAATATATTGAATAAATAATAATAATGATAATAACATAATTTTATATGACTATATTTTATATCATCTCTCACCGTAATACACTATACACACTTTTCAAAAGTACAAATTAAAATTACAGCATTTTCTCCAGTTACCATCCATTTTACGCAAAATTAATGCGTTTTATTAATGAAAGATTAAAAACAAGGTTTTGATTATTTTCCAACCGTTGTTTCTGAACTTGCAAACGCCTGAAACCACATTTTGCATCAGAAAGGAATTAATTTTGAAGTTTTTGCAGTTTAATATGCTTGTGAAACTCGTGATGCGTCACAGCTCTTTGAAACTCTGTTTGTGAACACCAGCAGGCAACATATAGGTATATTCGAAAGATATTAATATCTGCAGATATATAAACAAACATATCATAAAGATATAGAAGCATAATCTTTGTCTTTGAGTAAATAAGTATACCTGTCATAAACAGACTGAGAAATCCTGAAGGATATGATATTTCTTTGGAAAGATCTTATTAATCATTTCGTTCTTAAAGTATAGTAATTAGTTATTTTAATATAACATGCATTGCTGTTATTTACTGTACGTATACTTTTGATGTTGCATCACTTGGATTTTACTGTGAACATAAAGATTAGCTGCTTTGATTTGACCCAATTTGAGAAATTTTGACAGATGTAGAGATTGAGACCTACTCATCTTCATTCTGAGAGAACGCTGAGACCACTCGACTAACCTTCCCCATCATTAATAATCACCACTTCTCTTTATATTCATATAATTACTGTAGCGATACCTTTGGATTGAACCATTTAAACATTACATTTATATTTCTCAGTTTTCCCTTCTTTAAATATTGCAATATTTAATATATTATGAATTTACAACTAATAGCATTTTACAACACCAACGCATACTGTGTTTTGGAAAAAAAAAACAAGTAATTTCAAAAATATACTTCTCCATGTTTTTTGATCCATAATACTACCTCGTATTTTCTCTTTCACTGTAACTTTGTACCATTCTGTATGTTGGAGAGCAAACGAAACGTATAAAAGATTCCTTTTAAGTCTTTGCTTTCAACTTGGCGTATTTTTTTCTGTGCTTCTATAAAGGATGAAACGTTACAAATTCACAGAAATTAATTTTGTTCCTGGAAAAATATTGATTTTTCTTTTCAAATAGGAATGTCCACTTTTTAGATTATGTTTTCGTCCCAAACAGGAGAAATTTCATTCGTTTTGATGTAAACAACTTCTGATATTTTACTCTGAGGAAGCTAAAAATACTTGTATGTTCATTTATGCGTAGCGAATAAGTTCAAGTAGCATATTTATAATATATTTTTTCCTGGAGTCGATGGTATTGTAAATTGTCTATTTCCTAACTGAAAGATGTTTTATTATACTTATAAATGTCTATTGCAACATGCTGTAAAGGAACTTCAGATAAATTTATATTATTTTCTGAAAAATCCAAAGTCTGCAATGAAATTTTGCTGACTAACCTGACTTTAAACTTTTTTTTTTTTTTTTCCTGTACTTCCGTTGACTCACCATTTTATCGGGCACTTGAAACATGAATAAGAAAATCCTTTTACAGAAAATTACCATCGTTATTCAAAGTCTTTCGAGCTCATGAAAAGTTTCTTTGAATATGAACGAGAAAAATAACTGACCGCTGTATACAAAAAAATCAATAATTCTTACATCAGCAACTTAAAAAAGAACCGGTCAATCAATCATTCAATCACTTGCATCATTCAGATTTATAATTAAAAATTCAACGCCAAATCGATTTTTCATCCTAACGCCTAGTGGACTTGACTTCAATAAACCCATTAAGCTTCTCGAGTAAACTTGGAAGAAAAAATATCGATTTTTAAATGTCAGAGCGCTGATAGAAATGGGGGGCTTGTCCAGCACTTTTGCCCAGGAAGTCGATATTTTGTTACAAGATGGAAGACCCTAAACTGGAGGGTCTCAAAAGAGCGTGAAAGGGACGAGAGACCTTCATGTTTTTCAGTGAGAAAGAGAAAAAACTTGTGTACCTGGAGTAGTTTTTTAACCCCATACAAAGGAAGGGAGGAGATTTTCTCATTTTCGCTCTAGAGTATTTATAGGCAGCGGAAACTAATTTTCTCTGTAGAAGTACTCAATTTACAGAATATAATATCATGATAACGATTTGTTTTTAAAGTACTTTCATATTACCGTAATAACAACACAGTAAGTCTATATTTATAGTTATAAGTGAAAATTCATTGATGCCTTGATTTAAAAGTTAAATAATATACTAAGACAGTACTATAATTCGCAATAAAAGGTAAGGTTTTATGTTATTTCGTATGTTGAAAACTGGTCAAGTGCAATTTTCACATATTTATCTCTTTCCCATTTTTTAACGGACACTCAGAAATTGAATAGGTTGAGAAAGTTATATTAAAAGAAACTCAAAGAATATTCCCCTTTTTATTTCAGTGTTTCGATTCAATGATCAGTACAACTAATGAGGTTTTATTGAGTAACAATAACATTCTTAAGATGGTTATACGCAATGGTTTCCCCAATGGATTTTAAATAGATGTATTGGAACAATGTTTTGAAATAAAAACTGACGTCTGGTTCATAAAAAAATATTGTACAAAATTTTGACGCTGGCATTCATTTCTCTCAACTATAAAATCTTCTTTGTGAATATGAGAAATCCAGCGCCAAAATTGATGTTAATAACAATAAAATTCCAGCATTTCAAGTACCTGGTGATATTTTCTGTACAAGTGCTGTACAACTCAACAAAAATATGTTATTCTATCATATTCATATAATCAAAAACAAAACATCCCCTCAACAACACATGACCACTGTACAGTTTTAACCCAAACTTAACGGTTTCGAGACAAACGAATTCTTCCTTTAATTGTGCAGACACGGGCAAGATACGTACAACTGTAAGACACCAGGCGTCGGTCAACGAGCTCTGTAATTAGACGTCGAGAAAACAAGCAGTAAAAACGACAACTGCATGAAACAAAGTGCTGTTGATGAGCCTTCTAAACTAGACCTCAAAGTTACGAGAGTATACTTGTTGTGTATTGATGTGGTTTTAGTACTCTCAAACGCTTTGGAGGATTCTAGGAGTTTTGACGGTAATTAGAAAGATTTTTAGATTATTTTAAGGTAAATTATTTCAGTGGTGAAGTTTTTTGAGGTGTTTTTGTAAATAATGTTGACGGAAAGTTTGGTAAATGTGACAACAGTATTATTATAATGATTTGGCCACAGATTGCAGAATGACCTTGCCATTTTATGAACACAAGGATAATCTAAGTAATTTCTTGAATAATATACTGTAAGATGCATATTATAAGTTTCCTGTTGATAATTAGACAACCGGCATTCTGAAAAGTATAACCAGGAAGCGATGGCAATATGACTTTATAATTCATATAGGAGTAACTGACTCCACATGACTCCAAATGTTTTCATGTTCGGAATCGGATTACTTATTAACCAAATCATGCACAAAAGAACAATCATCTCTTGCTAATTTAGTGTATTTGTTATATATTACGAGTCAATAATATTACATTATTACCAGAAAAGCTACTCCAATATACTGAATTGAAAGTTAACGAAAGAAGTTACTGTATAAGCAAAGTTCGATCGAGTCACTGCCAAACATCTTAGCTCATTGAATTTTTATTTCGATGACGATGAAAAACTTGGGAAAAACTTATTATTATATTCGAGATCCAAAAGAGATCCAAAATTGGAGAAAATATAGTTTTCTCAAGAAATAATCAATTCAATTTTTACTACCTTCTTCAGTAATAACTTTTCTTATTTTATTGACTATTAATTCCAGTAATCCATCAAAGAAGCCAAGATATTTCTAGAAATATTTCTTGAAATTGTCTGCAGGTTCAGAGACCTGGCACTGTATAAAGAATATCGTCTTTCAACTAAAGATACTTTTAACATATACTTATCAAGAATCAGTCCTTAATAAAGCTAATAATCACAAGTTATATCTATTTTTATATATTTTCCTTCACAAAAAGATAATATTATAACAGTAGGAGATACTGTAAGGTGTCTGAAACCTATCAAGTAGAAATGTAATCTTCTCAATTTCTATAGCAAAATGCTGAAGTCATATTAATGCTATCTAATAATGATAATCTTGTTATCGTCCATTATGAATGAAATTTATTGTGAAACAAGTTATCGTAGTTTTTACGTGTAAAACATTTAGAGGTTCTGGAAGCTCGGGATATTCTGCTTCATGATTTTTTCCGATCCGTATATAAATGGTTTACTCCAATTTAGCAGTTTTTTTTTAGAAATGTTTGGAGTTAATACAAATACAATTATTCAAAGATTTTCAAGAAAAAGAAACGGAGCAAAATAGTAGTTTTATTTGTTGGAATGATTAAAAAGTGCTCAATTATCTTTTTCACCGAGAACGGGAATTTTGAAAGTACCCTCAAAATAAAGCAAAAAGCGCTATTTTCAGTGATCGATGTTGTATCCAAGATTGCAACACTGCTAAATACCTTCCTAATCTTCCCTTCCTTCGCCCACAGACTCCCCTTATTTCCTGTTTAATATAAATCAATTTCCTCTTTTACTTCCGTAAGATTTATTACACCAAATAACCACACAATCACAGATTGCTACTGCAACTTTTCCAACCAGAGCAGTAGTACTTATATTATGGAATGTGTATTTCTTCCCAAAAGAGATGAGGGTATAATTCTTGGGTAGCTGTACCCGCAGATATAATTCAATGGTTTAGAGGTTATAATGACAGTGGTTTGTTGTTTCCCATGGAGGATTTATTTTATGATCGATTCGGAAAATAATTTTTGTTTCATTCGCTGTGATATTGCCAATGATCATACTGTATATTTTTTTTGCTCATACGATGATATAATTTTAATTTTATTGTTTAAAGGTTGTTTATTGAAACAAATGTATTTTAATGTTATTTATTTGAAATTTGAAACTTAAATAATATTGAATTCCTGGGATAAAAAATATCGCTGCATAACTTTTATTTTGAAATATAGCTTTTCACGTCTCTTCATAATTATTACACTGTTAGATTGAATATTTTGTGATAATTCAATTCCAGCCAAACCAACTCAGCTGCATCATTGCTTATATTTCTGTACGTGAAAATTCATGCTGTTATATCTAAAATTGTTTTTTAAAGAATCAAAGTTTAATTTTCCAGATGTTCCAAATGTCAAATGTAAACTGCAAAATATTATTGATGTAGTTTTAATAGAAAATAAAAACTGATGACAATAACAAGAAATATTATATATTTCTGTTTCATTTAATGTACATGTAATGGTAAATATACTGATATCGGCTACTTCGAATATCACATTCTTTAAAACCAAATCAATAAAATAATAAAAAGATTTCATATTCTCATCACTAATTAACGACAGAATTATCTGATTAACCCACGTATTTGCTACCCACAGCACAAATGAGAGTTGATTGAAAAACGAAAATCCATTTACATCCTTAAAAAAAGCTCCTGATCATTTTCAAAGATTGATTACTCTCGAAAAACCCACACACACGATGCAAAATGACATGTCACAAAAAACTCTAGTCCATCATACTTTTAACGATAGTATAATTTACAGTACGTTGTGCTACTGAATATCATTAATCTTGAGTTTTAATTATGTTTTCGACCACTCGAAATAATTCATACCGCTTCGCTTTCAACAGTTTTTATTTCATGTATACCTTTCTTTGCAAATTGTAATTTGAGCATCCCCTTTTGCATTTGTCCAGTATGGTGGTCTGCAGGCCGAAATGAATTTAGTAAATTAAGAATGGAATAGTACCGACGGGGGGGGTTAAAATGGCGGCGAATGTTTAGAATGGGAGCTTCGATGCATAGCTTGTGGGTTTTGCTTTATTTTATGCACAGTTAGGTACTGTGTAGTGTGTATACAGGAGAGTTAAAGTTTCATGAACTAGGTATAGTATACAGTAGTATAGTCTTTATATAACGATGTTTAGTTTTTATTAAAGCTGCACAATGAACCTGAATATAGATAATTGATCTGTCTGATACTATAAGAAAGTAAATACTTCGTATAGAATTGGTTACATTAAATACTACAATGTAAATTAGAAATAGTCATTTCAATTGGGTAAATTTAACTTGAACTATTTAGATCATATTATGCTATTATGCTGCAAAATAAATGTTCCGGTATTATGAACATATCTTCAGTAGTCTGCGTTCAGACTGAATCTATTCCCTTTATGAAAGCAATTTTTACCCCATTTTTGCCATTTTTATTTTTGGTGCCTTTAGTGTAGATACACTAACCCCCTCCTGGAAATAATCATAGCGCCCTAACATTTTAGAATTAAATTACTTATTATTCTTTCTCAAACTGTACTTGTGGTGTTAGGTCCAAGTTATTCGTAAGTGAACCAAAATGTGAATAACGATGCTCTGAAAAGGGAAAAAAGATACAATCTAGGAGTGATGCAGAAAAAAGATACAATCTAGACTATATCTTGAGTATAGACGTTACAAAATTAGTTATTCCAAAACTATCAGGAGAAACACTTCCACAAAAAAATATTAACTTCCATAAAAAATCTTTCATAAAGCGCGTAGACCTATAAATGATATAATGCAGTCACGAAAACCCTAGCAAACGCATTGTACATTGTCTACCTCTCACTTACATAACATAAGCTCATTCAGTATACGTTAAATAATCTAATATTATGAATGGAATAATATTTTTTAATACATACTTTTTGTCTTTTTCCTTTGAGTTATAATGTATAGTAGCCTGGGGGAATATCTTTATTCTATGTAATCTTTCTTATGTTCGTAGTCTTACAGTATATATGCCTTCTTTCACTTATTTCTTTGTTTGTTAGTTTAAGATATAGATTTTTCTTTTGTTTGCTCTCAATAATGGGTTTTTGTTTATAATGCAGAATTCTTTCAAGTTTTTACCCACAAACTATAGTAGGATGTAGGTTTATTATACTTGTAATGGAAGGTACTGTATATGGACGGAGTCTTTGGTTTGTCTTTGAATCTATAAATAATTAAGTATATTGCCCATATATTGTAATGTTTTAAATTAGTGAACATATATTTTATGAGGAATTATGATTTAGTATCATGTAGTTTTTAGAATGACATGTATGATGTTTTATATAATGAAATTGAGTTATATTTTCAGCGGGGAGCTGCATTTTCCAACACACATAATCCGTTTTACTTTCTTTGTTTTCTATTGTACTCGTTTTCCCAACAGTTGGAAAAGATGGCTTCCCGCTGTGAAAAAATACTTCTTTAATAAATTTCAGTACATTACTTTTTTTTCAAAGACGTGAAAATATTGCTATGAGGATTTGACTGGACTTAAAATAACCAGTAGGCCTACTTATCTATTGCTACTCCATTTTCAGCTCTGGGGAGGAGTCAACCTAAGTATTATAATTTTCTTTTTGTTTTCAAGGATTATTTATTCCATATTAACAATAAATATCTGATTCATTCAATACCACTTATATAAATACAGTACAGTATATTCAATTCAATTAATTTACTGCTCCAACGAGATACTTTTACAGAAACAATTTAACAATATAATAAGATATTTATTGTACTTGTGTACAGTCATCCGTAGCCTGATGGTTGGGCATCAGACTCGGACGCAGGATGTACCGGGTTCGATTCCCGGTCGGTGCAAATTTCTTTAGGAGCTGATAAACCTCCGAAAAACTCTCATTTAAAATGGGTACCAGAGGTTGAAAACCCTTGGGGGTAAATGCCGACCGGTAAATGGTACTGACCATCTATAATTTCTGATTCGGAGTCTAGAAAGCATGGACCCTTACATCTATACACTCCAAGTGCCATTTTGGCATTTAGAGTAGTGATTTACCATCACTGTACTAATGTAATAATATTAACAATTTCGCATAAATATAATATAAAAATAATTATGATTTTGTTTACGTATAATCCTATAATATGAATAATAACTGATACACAATTTATTGACACATTTGTTTTATGTATATGTTACAACAAGATAATTAGTTTGTAGCACTGAGCAGGGTTCTGATTTGATAACATGCATAATTAACATCAGTTGTTAATAAAATAGACAAATAACAAAAAAATCTTGCAGCATGAATATAGAAAATCAAAATTATATCCCCTTGCAACTTTTCTCAGACACTGTAACGTTTCAACCAGAACCCCATAAGAGACATAGAATGAAGCAGACAACTCTGTAAACTGTTTCCCATAAAAGGTAGCAATTTGAAAGCAAGTGCATGCAGAAGGGTTAGGTCAATTTTAGAGACCTTAGAATGGAGCTTAAAGCAATCTCCATAAAATGAAAGTAAAGTTTATGAGTATAGTTATTGGCTTCGACTGATAAAAGAAAACAGTGTTGTACAATAGCTTAAACCTCATTAAATGATTTCCAGACGTCGGAAGGTTTTATCGGAAAATAAAGAATTTTTCGAATATTATTACATATTTTTTAGTTCATAAAAGAATGATTGAAAGAACTTCTTAGAAAGTAATGTACTACTGTTATATTCTCTTAACTTTTTTCTTGATTTTTCTTACATTTTTTCTACCCACATTTTCAAAATCCTCCTAATACAAGAAAGAAAATCCCTGGCACCCTTTTTTAAATCGCAAACCTTTACGTAAAAGATCGAATAAGACATTTTAGATATCAGTATAAGAATAACAAAGATTTAACATCATTTGAGGAAAGAAATCTCTTTTAAAAGACCAGAATTAAATAAGGATATCGTTTTTTTTCAAAAGTTTTTTTGTGGGATAAAGTAATCCAGACTTGAAGTTTTGTATTGTGAAGGACAGTAATAATATATTTCTTTGTGGAGTTTAAATCTTTTGGGGTTTTCCTTTGAAAGAGAAAACCACTTATTTCATTGGGATCTTAAATTGTGACAATTGAGATAGACAGGAAAATCGATCGGAAGGTGTTGTCAGATTTCAGGGAAAAACTATGTAGTTCATTGTACCCAAGTATAAAGTATAGGTCTAAATGTTTAAGACATCTGACGAAAGGTTTCGTTAATCTCTTAAAATCTGTTGTACACCTAAATAATTTCTGGTCAGGTACGTTGAAGTTATTACTAAGGTATAATCCTACAAATTGGAGATTAGAAACACCTTGATGAAATTTGACGACAAACTAACTAAAGTTTTAAAAGGTAAGGCAGATATAACATTCCATTCTTTTTTTAGATAAGTGGAGACATGGTGTATCAAGAGTACTAATTGGATCTTACACTCCTCTATTCTGTGAATAATAATATCTGATATTTAAATGAACATGGAGAGATATTTCACTAAATATATTTCTTTCGCACTTAAATATATAAAGAATGTTTTGAAATTCAAGTAACATGGAGTAAGACGATCCTCAAATAATACATACACTCCACATTCTTTTTCCGTACCCAAACCACGCTTTCTATTATTCGAAAAAACACTCGAGACCCATTGAACTATGACTCATTCTAAATCCTACAACAAGATGATGTGTGGGACTCTTGATCCCCATTGGCCCGGGGAAAAAACGAAAAATCTCCTCCTTCCAACCTTAGATAGTCTTTTCCTAGAATAAAACGGATTTTCTGGACTATTTTTCTTTTATTCGTTTTGTTATATTTTTATATATCGAGAGGCGAGAATTGTTTTTCTGGTGAAGAAGCAGATTCTTTTTTTTGTTCTGTCGATGAAGCATGTTGTTTTGAGAAGTTTCGGAGACTTTTGGTGTTATTATTGATGATATATATCTTGTACTGAGCTTGTTATTTTTTGACAGATTTTTCCACTTCTGTGTGTCTTTTGGAGATATTGTGGATGTGATCTAGTTACATGTTTTCTCCGAATTTGTAATGGAGATGGTGAAAATAAGATGTGTGAGATTTATTAATGCATTTTGGGAATTTGGATTTTGCGAAGTAAATTTTTCATCGAACTATTTATAATAATGATGTGAAAGCAAAAGTAACATTTGCTCCGCATACAGAACAAAGGGGTATTTCATAGTGTTTTGTTTTATACATTGAAATGTCAAATATACCGATTTTTTCTTTTCAGATTTCAGAAATTCAGCCCATTATATGGCTACAGCCAGGCACAAGCTTCAATAAAATACATTTTAGCGCATCAGTGGTTTGACGATTACCAACAGATTCAGGGATACAAGTGCTCCTTATTCTTTAAATCTACTCTCCATATATCTACTGTAATCATTTTGAATGATAATTACTTGATAAATGTTAAGTGTTCATTGATGAATGTTTGCTACTTAATAATTATTTCGAAAAAATGTGTTCAGTAGCCTAAATTTGAACAGTTTTAAAGTTTAGTTTCAGTATGAAATTAAGAAAGAAAAGAAACAAACCATCTCAGTTTTCAATTCAAGTTCATATTTTCCTTCTTCATAATTTCCCTTGCCATAGCTCCTTCAATTTTAAACACACGCCCCTCCTCATTTCTTTCCAGCCCCCTGCCCCTTTCTTAAGATGCAAAATGACGTAATGAAATTTATCATCTTTAATGGAACAATTATTTCAAGTTGCTACATAGTCTCGACGCTCATTACTCCTTTCTTGCTGAAATTCCAACTTCGTATCAATGAGATTATGAACAACTGCTTCAAATGTGTGCTTTATGACTTTCTACATTAGGAAAGATGATGGGGGGGGGGGGGGTAGTATACTGTTTCAGTTTTAATGACACAAAGTTTCTTAAATGTGATGCTGATGTTATTATGTTTGTATCTCTATTAAAGAAATTGGTTGAAAGCATAATATTTGAAAATGTTTCTTTCATATGAGATTATATTTTGAGCAGTGAGATTAAAATGATTTCAAATCAAAATTACGCTGTGGAATGAGAGTGTTCTTAGATTCTGGTAAATTTACTTTCTATATATACTGTACATTAAGGGCACCTAATGACATGCCCCTGGAATTAGGTTTATAATAGTACTATCACAAACTTCACTTCTGATGAGTAAGTCTAGATAACTGCGCTGTAATGTAAAATGTTTCTATACTTCTTCGGGACTTACCCAAATCTGCCTGATCTTTTGGTCATTTAAGGGAATTAATACACTCAAGTATCCCTGTTTATATAAATTGCCATTTTGAGTCATTTATATACGAAGACATACTTCAGTTTTGCCTAAAATATTACTTCTAAAAGAACCAACAGCATGACAGTGATGAACTTTTTGCAATCTTACACAGTTAACGCTTTAAATAAATATTCGGCATAATTATAATTATGATTATTTGAAATTTATTTCGTACTATGGTTTTGACAGACTATATAATACATTAAGCTATCCACTACTTTTTATTTATATGAAATCTAAATAATAGGACATCCATATCATTTTAATTTCAGTAACTATAAATAACCAATATAGGCAATATTGTATACATCAATAAACTGTTTTTCAATAAAACACCGAATCCCCTGTTATTTGTTCTCTATGAAACCCAATATTCCAATATGTACATAAAAATGACAAGATCTTCAAACACTTGAACTTTCTGTCCAACAAGTCTGAAAACATTGGAAATTCTGTTTCTCATTCGTTTATTTTGGACGCGTTCCAGTTGTTTTCTTTGTTTTTTCTCTCCTTTTTCTCGCTGTGTAGTTTAGAAAAGCTTTTCTGACTTTTTCTTTCTTTTTTCTTCATGATTATGACTCTAACTTTTGGTAATTGGGCATTAAATTCACTTTCTTTTGGAGAATATTTAGAGTTTTTCTGAAAACAAAATGAAAAGCTTGCAGAGGAGTGATGCAGTCTTGTTATTTTTAATTTTGTCAGACAATGTTGCTTCGCAGTTTAATTTTAAAAGAGAAGGACTTTTCAAGATGATATATTTTTTGTGATTGCTGAGTTTCATACAGTATTACAACAATTTTTCAGCACATTTAAACGCAGAAAACGTTTGTACCAGCAAAAGTGATTAAGAAATATATAGGCAAAAGAAGAATATAATTATTTATGTTACGTTAGTTCAACATGATATTTTTATGCAGGTTTCTAAAAATATAAAGTCAATTTTCTGCTGTTATATAACAAATGAAAATAATTACATTATCAATGTAAATTAACCATCTTATCTGTTTTCAAACTTCACGTAAAACAAAAACGATATATTTTGCAGAAAAATTTTATTATTCTAAAAATAAACAATTAGCATTTTAGTACACCTAGACAACCATTAGCCATAACACTGCCACTCGAAAAAATACTTCATTTTCCTCGCAAAAACAATTTAATGTCATAATTTATTACTCCTCTTAAATAATAGAATTCCCTCAAATTATCATTATATACCCCGATTTAATTATGCATTGCCCAAAGTACAGCCAGGGCTTACTCCATGGCGAAACCCCTCATAAAAGAACAAAAAAGAAAGAGAGAATAAAAGAAAGAATAGAGAAACTAAATTTAAGTTTGAGAATCCTCAAGGGACAATAAAATACTAAAAAGGGAGTATAATTAGAAAGAATGGTTGTGTATAAAATAAAAAAAGAAAACGCATTTTAGGAGCGAGACTATTGTAATTAAAGAAAGACTAGAGGTTTATACGCTAGCAGCTGCAATACATTGCTATTTCTTTTAAAAGGTATATCTGCTGGGAAGATGAAGATTTAAGATAATAAAGATGCTGTTTCTATAGTGGGTCTATTATTAGCGAGACAATGCCAGAGAGTTTCTAAAGTTTTGTGCTTTAGTGTGATATGTTTACAGAAAATGGAAGTTTGTTATTTTATTGGTATGTTCATGATGTTTATTATTCCATTTTCAGGATGTTTTATGAGAATTGAATAGAATTTAATGAAATAAAACCAATGGAACAAACATTTTGTAGTTAAAGACAATAAAATTTATACGATTTCAAACTTGTGACTAGAAGGAGTTTAGAACATTAATGCGCTATCTGCTGTTGCGATATCTTTACAGTAATAATATTTTTGGCTTGATTTTCACTATAAGCATAATAATAATAATATTTTTCTTGTCTTTTCGAAATGTGTTTCTCCGTACTAATTTTAAGGTCTATATTGAATGTTACCTTGATGATAGTTTTGGAAACATTAATTTTTATTATTTGTCGAATGACAGTGTTTTTGGGGTATTAGTCACCATGAAATAGACATGGTATAAGACAGCTGTTTCGCCTCTTAAAGGCTCATCAGTTATACTTGTTCGAGGATTGATAT